>QGOB01000582.1:0-39833 GCA_003313055.1 Termitomyces sp. MG145 | reverse complement strand
TGGTAAACTCACGTCAGAGTAAACATGTTGCTGGCTTGCTTCTTCCTGACAGTCCTGCCCACTCTACCCACCCACCAATATATCCACATAGAAGTAATACTATACTTGTGTGAGTGTAACATATCGCGTACTACTGCCATAATTATTAATAATATATTGATTACTATTATTATTTTGTACTTACTGGCTGCCTTACCTAAGGTAGCCAATTTTACTGTCATACGTAGTACTAGAATCGCACACCGATCTGGTTCTGTCGTGTGATTGTAAGGCAAAGCTTATACTTGACTTTGTTTCACTTTTTTGAACCTTTCGGGTTCAATTCTGATACTACGGACGAAGACTATGTGTCTAGACTGTGATTGCATCGAACAGTGCATCAACTTCCTTGACGCATGCTTCTGGATTAAAGAGACGTAGCAACACATGATTGGATGGAGACCAATCAATCTGCTGAACCAACACGCAATGGTGAGACCATTGACCAGTCGTTGGTGTACCCTCAATCTGCTGCAACGGACCCGGGTCATCCCAGGTCAGAATATACTGAGGCTGAGCCTTTCCAGCAGCCTCAGGGAATGCCAGGAGGGATGCAATGGAGTGAAGTGCGGCCAACAGCTGCGCTGAGCGGTGCAGCGAGACCAGGAGTAGTTGTGGAAGACCTGGACCAGCAATCCGGCAGGGACCACGACTTTTCCATCCAGGCTGGGAGGTCAGGGCGACAGCTCCAGAGCAGGAGTAGTGCTCAGGGTCCTACTGAAGGTTGCAGACCTTCATTGTACTTTCTGGGGAAGATGCCGAGGCCAGAAGCGGGCAGTTGGAGAGTGCCAACTGAATCCACTCCACTGACACAATGTCAGCAGGGAGTTGGAGTGCCGCAAGATTCTACAATGCCCAAGCAGAGAACGCCAGCAGTACACTGGGAGGACGAAACATCCGATGACAAAGAGAGTGGATGGAGTGAGTCCACCCTTCAGGTTCAGTGTGCCATGCTATGGAAAAGATACCCAAGCATTACAAAGGATACGACGCGTGCTCGACTAGGACTGTATGTACTGAAACACACACAGTTGATACAAGCTAGAGGTGATAATATACCTCAGTTGAATACTGTTGAATACATTACGTTGTATGTTCAGATTCTTGAGCTGGAAGCCCAAGCATATATGTACTGCAAGGCTAATCGAGGATCAGCTGCCTCAACTCCAGAGGGAGCAAATTTGATCCCGAATATACCCCCATTGACAAAGCCAGAGTTGTCTCCCCATCTGGAAGAGGCAATGAGCAATATATATGCGCCCCAGCAAGCAGGAGAGTCTGATGAGCAGTTCGCTGCAAGGTTCGCTGCAGCACAGAGGCAAAATGTATTCAGAGGTCAATGAAGGAGACCTCTGTTGACAGCTGAGTCGGTGTCTACCATTCCCATGGTAGACAGCAACCTACCTGAGGCGGGGGAGTCAATGCACCCTCACATAAAACAGGAAGCAGTGGAGAATATTCCACTGACGAATCAAGTGCCGTTGGCAGATAAGTTTACGGAGAGGGTAGCGTACCAGTGCATGCGGAACCAAGACCTGAAGCACCAGGGACACTCCTGGATAGATGACCAGGGGATTGTATTTGATGGGATAATGCCCATCGACGAGATGAGAAGGCAGTATGTCCAATGGACACGACAGCCTGAGACTAGGAGAGGGGATCCACCCACTGCGGATCCGAGTTGATTTCCTGGAAAACAGGTGACAGAAGAGCTAGGGGGACAAGAGAGCCCACTGCATTGGAATGACGCAGGGAAATTGCACTATACAGGTCACCAACCTGTACATGCATTCTCTGTGGTACCTCCTGCTGAAGGCAGGAATAAAACGCCTGGAATAACTGAGGCAACAAAGGTGTATACTGAGAATATGCACCAGCGCCTCAGTAGTATAATTGATGATGCGGTAGGCATAGCATTGTGCCTCCCCAAAGGTGTCAAACTGCGAAAGGCAGATTCGAAACACATCCACCCATACAGAGGAGAGGCCAAGTTTAGCGACTTGGAAAACTGGACAATGGATGTGTGCAATCATCTGGCTGTATGCCAGTATGGGGGTGATTGTCTGGACAGAGAACGTGTATTCGTTCTTCCAGAGTTCCTGGATGGACCGGCCAAGGCCTGGTTTCGACATCATGTCTTGCACTACAATCGTGCAAGACAGCAATGGACGTTCAAGGATGTAATCCTTGAATTATATAACAGGTTTGTGAGTGCATCCACTATGCAAGATGCTTGGGAGGCGTTCATTGCGACCTCCTATACCGAAAGATTGGGTGTTCAAGGGTTCTATGATACCTTGATCGACCATGCACAGAATATGTCTATTTACCCAGACAATTGGGTAATGATCGATACCTTCCTGCATGGGATACCCAACGCAATGAGAGAGTCTCTCATTTGCAATGATGGGCTATTGCCTGAGGTGAATACAGTTGAGGAGTTTGTAGCGCATGTGTTGCGCTACAAACAAGCCCACAAAATAGCAAGACACTTTGAGCTACATAGCTCAAAGATTCAGTCAACAAAAAAGGCTGAGCCTCGGAAGGTAGGCACCTTCTGGGCCTGTTGAAAAGAGATGGTGGGCAGTATGAACCCAAGGCTCGTAGTGAGAACAGCACCTTGGCAGGAGTGATGCTTCTGGAGCAACTGACCGGTGGACCATAGGGATGCACTGGCACAGGATGCTCAGAGGGGTCCACGCCGAGAGGGTGCTCAGCCACATCAGGTTGCTGGTGAGGCCAAGTTGCGGACTGGGCCACAGAAGCTTGAAGCAGGTCGCCCTGTTGTGGCGAATAAGTGCTTCAAATGTGGCCAACCTGGGCATTTCGCAAATGCATGTCTAGAGAGTAGTGGATGGCCAGTGGCTAGGCCATGTGCATATGTATGGGTGGCTCACACCGCTATCCCTGATGCTGAAGGGATAGACTTGGGAAATGAACCTGACATAGAAGATGATGAGGTGGGGAACCTCAGTCCCAAAGCACCAGAGGATGAGAACGCCTCTGTAGTGGAAGAGTTGTTGGATGACGAGTACGTTGAGATTGACGTGTATGACAACAACTGTTACGCCCAGGAGTTGGACTCAGAATTCATGGGAGTGCTGATGGACTACCCAGCCAGTGCATTAGACCAACCAGTTGGAGCAGCTAATGTGAAGGTGTATAAGGTACACCTTCGCAAGGCTCCAGAGAAGCTGGTGAGACCAGTATTGAAGCACAAGGACAAGGAGTGCCTGGCGTTGTACGTGGAGGTGAATGGCCACAAGGCATGGACATTGTGGGATTCAGGTAGTACAACTACTGGGGTGACACCTCAGTTTTGTCAAGTGCACGATATTTCTGTCAGTGAGTTGAAGGAGCCACTACTCCTTCAATTAGGCACTGTGAGCAGTCGAGCTGCAGTACAGTTTGGGATGCAGGTGAGTATCACCTGTGCAAAATCAAGAACAAAAGAGTACCTCGACGTAGCGAATTTTGATCATTACAATATGATTATAGGCATGCCATATATGAGGAAGCACGGCATTCTGCTTGATTTTGAGAAGAATGAGATAGTTGTGGATGGCACCACCATACCTGCTCTGCGAGTGACCATAGATAATGGCGATGGACATCTCCATCAACACCATGCCACAGAAAAGAAGGTGCTAGTCAGGCAACACTGACTAGACGGTGGCAGCAAATTGCCTACGGTGGAGGATGGAGAAGATGAGGAGCAAGCTCGTGTGAGCTTGCCAACAGATAGTCCAGTGGTGTTGGTGCTGGAAAGTGAGGCTGTAGAGTACAAACGTACTCTGAAGAGGGGGGAAAACCCCAAGATGAAGTGTGAAAGGCAGAGTAAGCCTGAGGACAAGCAGCCTCAGCACATGGCAAGCACAGAGTGCCAACCAACATCATCACAAGTGAAAGTTGAGGACTTGGTGACAGATGATGAACAGGAACTGATGGAGGACAAGGCATCCTCCACACATACGAATCGGTCAATCTGGGATCGACCAGTACCTCATCCCATGTTTGAATGGGCATTTGACCCACAGATGCCTGCTGAGTGGAATGAGCTAGTGGCATTGATGTATGCATGGAATGGACCATGCTGGACATTGAAGGAGGAGTCGTATCGTCAGGCTAGTGATGACAAGATATCACCACTGAATGAGGTGTTTTTCGACGGACTGTCTGTAATGTTGTGGAGAAGCAAAGAGGCTCCAGTATGACTGCATATGCCAGATGACAGTGAGCTGAGGATTACTGCCCTCAGAGAGAAGTATGGCCACCCAGCCATACAAGCAAAGTTGCCTGGGCATCCACACAAGGATGTGGACTGGAAAGGCAAAGGTAAAGCTGGTGGTTTTACAGAGGAGGACATTCCGGACCTACGATTGCAGTGGCAGCGGGAATTTGGGGATATTCTGAACAGAACCAAGGAGGAATTACCTCCTTGGCGTGAGGTCAACCATGAAATCAACCTTATTGATGAGAATAAGGTGTATAAATATCATTTGCCACAATGTCCAATGGCGCTGCAGCAGCAGCTCTGAGACAAGACCAATTGGTACCTGAGAGCCCATTGGTGGGAAGCCCGCCCGGCATCCCAAGCTGCCCGCTATTGTGCATTCCAAAGAAAGATGATACCTTGAGGACGGCGTTGGATGCTTGCCAACGCAATGACAACACCGTAAAGGATGTGATGCCACTCCCGGATCAGGAAGTGATTTGAGAGGATGTCGCCAGAGCAAAGTTCAGGTCAAAAATCAACCTGATGGACATGTATGAGCAAGTGAGAATCTGCATGTCTGATATTCTGAAGACAGTGTTCTCATCAATCATGAGAACATATGTTAGCAACATTATGCAGATAGGAGACTGTAATGCTCCTGCAACGTTTCAGAGGTTGATGACCTCTATCTTCTGGGATGTTATTGGGAGGTTTGTTCATATATATCTGGATGACATATTCATATACTCCGATTCAATTGAAGAACACGAAGAGCATCTTCGTGTCATTTTTGAGCGACTGAGGTCTAATCTACTGTACCTCAAGTGGAAAAAATGTGAACTATATGCCGAGGCAGTAGACTGCCTGGGACACAAGATTGACAGTCAGGGTATTCACCCTGACCAGGACAAAATCGATCGCATATGCGAATGGCATGTGCCTCATAGTTATAATGATGTCCAAAGATTTGTGGGACTGATGAACTATATTGGCAACTGTCTGCCCGATATTACAGCGTATACTGGACCCTTGATGTCCATTATGCAGAATGGAGCTCCATTTATATGGAGACCTATACACCAACACTGTTTTGAGATGATCAAGAGGATCTGCTCAAAGACACCAGTCATTTGCCCCATAGATCCCAGACGTGATGAGCTGATTTGGCTCATCTGTGATGCCTCAAAGACCGGAGTTGGTGCAATGTATGGCCAGAGAAGTTCCTGGCAGAATTGCTGGCCAGCAGGGTTCATGTTGAGGAAGTTCACCTTGGCCCAACAGAATTATGCTGTCCATGAGCTTGAAACGCTGGCAATACTTGAGGCACTCCTTAAGTGGGAAGACAAACTGATGGGATACAAGATCCACATCATTACGGACTATAAAGCACTTGAGTTTTTCAAGACTCAAGCAACGCTGTCCCCCCGGCAACGCCGGTGGATTGATTATATGTCTTGCTACAACTTTGACATCACATATATCAAAGGCGAACTGAACAAGGTAGCTGACTGTCTCTCAAGATATTTTGAGAGTGATAGAGTTGGTGAACACCACAATATGCATGATTATGTCAATGCGGATATTCATATTGATCCCCAAGGCAATGATCTTCCATACCATTGCTACAAAGAGGTGAAAGAGCATGTGATCGAGCTTTGTGCCATGCAAGTGAATGAACTGTGACGTAGTCAACGGCTGCAAGAGCAGCAAGAGGCCCGGGACATAGAAGCTGAGCAACTAGAACAGGCTCAGCCAAAGGAGGCAAAAATGCCACGTCATAGTGCAAAAGGGAGCAGCTGTGGACTGTATGGCCACGACATCACACTTGCTGATGCGTTATCACCTACAGGAGAGCATCATAACCCTCCTGTTCCTCAAACCAATGAGTACCTATGGAAGGTACTTAGGGGTTATAGCTGCGATGTGTTCTACACCAAAATCCGGCAGAACGCAGACATCCACCCATGCTTCAGCATGGATGAGAAAGGACTAATATGGATAATGAATGTTTGAGGACGCAACATGGTGTGTTTGCCATGTGACCGAACAATGATCACACAGATTGTTACTCCAGTGCATGAGATCGTTGGTCATTTTGGAACCAACAAAACACTGGAATACCTGAGGCAATGGTACTGGTGGCCTCAAATGCAGAAAGAAGTGATGCACTTCTGCCAGACCTGCAAAGCCTGCCAGCGGTCAAAGACCAGCAATAAGAAGCCAGCAGGGAAGTTGCATTCCCTACCTATTCCTACAAAACCATGGGACTCCATTGGAATGGACTTTGTTGGCCCATTCCCCAAGTCCAAAGGTTATAACTACCTTTGGGTGGTGATTTGCCAAATGACCAGTATGGTGCACTTGATACCAGTGCACACAACCATCACTGCATCAGCATTATCCTAGATCTACTTGAAGGAGATTGTAAGGCTACATGGCCTTCCAAGTTCAATTGTGAGCAATTGAGACGCAAAATTTACGTCTCACTGGTGGCAGGAACTTCACAAGCTCTTGGGAGCTAAACTGCTCATGTCCACCTCGTTTCATCTGCAGACAGATGGACAGACAGAGCGAGCAAATAGGAGTATTGCCCAAATCTTTTATATGGTGGTCCAACCAGACCAACGTGACTGGGTAGATAGGATACCGCTGATGGAGTTCGCGATCAACACGAGTGTGTCAGAAACCACAAAATACACACCATTCGAGCTCAACGGAGGTTACATGCCCTCCATGGTGCGAGAACTCAGGTCAGACAAAGTTGTTCACAAGGGGGTGAAGGACTTTGCATGGCAAGCATTGGAGAATCTAGCCAGTGCACATGATGCTATCATTGCCGCACATGTTATAACAGGCATGACATGCAAATGATAGGTAGAGTGGCAAACCAGAACTAACGCCTGGGACGCTAGTGTATCTGTCGATGGAAAACTTGAATCTTCTGAAAGGAAGGGCAAGAAAGCTATGCCCAAAATTCATTGGGCCATACAAAGTCTTGGTTGCGGAACCAAGCACATCGAACTATGTTCTGCAGCTGCCTGCTCTGCAAGCACGTCGGATTGTGCCTAAGTTTCATGTGTTGCTACTTAGGCGATATAACGCAAATGATGATGCTATGTTTCCTAATCAGGTGATGCCCGAGACATATGATTTTTGTGCCAGTGACAAACAGGAATGGTTCGTCGAGGATATTCTGGGCCATCTGTGGCAGGAGGGAATGCACCTCAAATTCGAGGTACAATGGAGTGCGGGTGATACAACATGGGAGTCGTATCACACATGTGTCAAGTTGGCAGCATTGAATTGATACTTGGAGCTGCAGGGTGTGAAGCGCCCAAGTCAGCTTGCTAAGTGCTCACATGCTTAG
This sequence comes from Termitomyces sp. MG145, assembly GCA_003313055.1. NCBI lineage: Eukaryota > Fungi > Basidiomycota > Agaricomycetes > Agaricales > Lyophyllaceae > Termitomyces > Termitomyces sp. MG145. The sequence continues at coordinate 32,211 of QGOB01000582.1, read as the reverse complement.
CTTGATGGCTGTGTTAAGATGTAGGCCAGATCAGTTGGAGCTCAGATCAGTCGGATCTCAGATCAAAAGATCATGATTGTGTCGGAAGGATAAGATGGAGATTCATCCATCTGATGAGATAGTGCAGATTGTGATGCAGAATTGATGGTTGGATCAGGTTATGTAACCTGATGATGGGAACTTTATTGTGTTTTTTTCCACCAATACATTGACATTTATGTAGTACCATGTTGTACCCTTAACAGCGTATGACTGGTGAGGTGCAGCCTCAGAACCCACAAGGTTCTGGAGGAGGGGGGGATCACCCCCAGCAAAACAATCAGCAACCTGTAACGACACCAAGTGTGGTGTCGTATCCGATGGTGTCCCAGTTTGAGCAGAACCCAGCCCAATTTGGATAACCTCCGCAATTTTATCTGCCATTTTTCCAGATGCCATACTTTACAGGACCAGCTGGTCCTGGACAGCAGATGGGAGGACAGGTGATGTGGGGGATGCCGATGCCAATGCAGCAGACGCAGACCCAGAGTGCAAGTACACTCCTTTTGGATGAGAAAGCACTAACTGCGCCACAGGTAGCACCCATGGATGTGGACAACAATGCGGGGCGTCAGCAGCAAGGAAAGAGTGAGGTGATGCAACCTCAATGACAACAAGAAAGGACGCCGCCCCTGTGAGATGCGTATAGAAGAGACCGGAGGCGATTGCCTCTGAGGAGTGCCGTGGCATGAGGAGGAGTGCCTTGGGAAATGGTAGGGCACAGGCAGGATGAGCCGGTGTCGAGGGCACAAAATCAAGGTCAACCCCGACCTCAAACACCGCCTTGACAAGCATTGCTATCACCTCGTCATGCACCATCTCCGCAGCACTTATTGTACGCGGAGAAAGGAAAAGGAAAGGAGATTGGGAAGCCTTCGGAGGTTCTGGACCCTCAGGCAGAGGCAGTGTGGAGACAACTCATATCTGCTGGCCAGCGAGTGCCGCCGGAGTCCACGTTTCTGTCAGATCCTGTGGCCCAGGTGGTGATCACCGGCCTTCTCGATGAGATTGTTATGCTGCAACAGCGTAACGATAATACAATTAAAATGTTCACAAACGCAATGAGGAAGCATCCGTCATCGCTGAAGGAGCAGCCTGAGGCAAAACGCCTCAGAGTGTGTAATGTGGTGCCAGAGGTTGGGTCGTGAGAAGCAGGAGGGTCAGAGGTGCAACAGGCACCTATGAGGCAAAAGGAAGCTGGAGAACTCACACCGACGCCGGCTGAGCTGCATGACGAGCTCGTGGAGGTTGACGCTAGTTTATGAGGATTGTCCTCATCAACACATGCGCCCTCCTGGCAGTCGGAGACAAAGCGGCAGGATGAGGTAGCGTTGTCAGCGGTTGAGTTTGGGGCAGATGTTCCATGAGGAGCAGACAGCACAGTGATACAGTTTGGGCCAGTGGTGCAGTTTGAAGCACCACTGAGAACGTATGCATCCGCGGTCCTGAGACAGGATACTAGAACGGATGACAAAGTGGAAGGATGGCTCCTGACGTTAGCTGCACTCGGTTTGAATGCACTGAGCGATGAGAGTGATTACAGGGAGTCCTCAGACAAGACTCCCTCTGAAGGAGAGACCCCTGCTAAACGCTGAGTGCGTTTAGACAAGAAATGCAAGGAGGCTTGACGGAAGCACGAGGCTGCCCATCAGGCTAAGGTGGTTAAAGACCGGGAGGAGCAAGCCACAGGCCATATTCTGGATGGCCTGGGGGTGTTCATCAGCAGGACAATCGTTGAGCAGTCGAATTGGTTTTATGGCGGAGCTCTCAACCGTCACTTTTATTTCTCCTGACTCATGAATATGGTGTTTGTGAGTGATGAGGCTCTGGTGGCGAAGACGTGCAAGGAGGAGACAGGAGCGAGGTATGTCCATACCTCAAAAGAGATTGACCATGTGGTGCCGAGGGGATTCCCAATGAATCCTCAGCAGTTGCAAAAGCTCTATGAGCTTTCACAGAACAAATTCAAATCAGTGTCACTGCGCACTGAAGCCTACTACTTGTTGCGCAAATTCCAGCGCATCAGTATTAACTTCTATACCACGCTGTGGGATAGGACAATGGCTCTGGTGTGTACACCAGAGTACAAACACATTTTGCCTCCCCTTGACCTTTCTTCCCATCACATGAACATTGTGGTTATGCCGACACCAGAAGGGTACTTGCAGTGGAAAGACCAAGCTGGGAAACCGTTTTTTATGCTCACAGGATTCGATTCTGAAGGTGTACGTTTCACCTTCAATCTGGACAAATTGGCGCAGCATGTACTTTACTTCTGTCGACCAGGAATGATGAATTCAGTGTACGGTATTGCAGTGGATTGCGCTTATTGCATCCACTGGTGTACACTGCTGGGACATGCCCTTATGCGAGGACTGTCCCCTGCAGGACAAGCTCGAGGACAATTTGCAAGGCTGCTGGCCTTGATCCTTGCCCGGCCTGGGCTGTATTGCGAGGCTGTGGCTGATTCTGACGTGGCCAATCCCAGCACTCCGTTCATACCACTGAGCTGGACTGACGTCCAGCTCTGACCACCACACTTTGACATGGCTATGGCCGTTAACATCACTGATGCCAATGTGCTACGCACCATGCTAGCCAACAGCATACCCGTAGAATGGGTAGACCATGCCTATACCTTCGGTGTGGTTTACCTTGAAGGCCATTTCCTTGCAGCAAATGCGTCAATCAACCATTTCTGTGAGGTCGACAATGAATGTCATTGTTGACTGGACATCTATGGAGAACCCGTGGCCATTCAACAATGGGATGACTGGCGTGTGCCCAGTGATGATGATATGATTTGTCTTCACACACTGCTAGGTTGCGAAGTGGAAGTGGCTCAAGGTCATGAATACCTTGAGAGCGGACTTTACTATCCTGTGGGTATGAATCCCAACCGTCAAGATCTGTGGCAATGCTGGTCTCAACATGGACCATATCCCCCATCTCCAGCTCACACCGCCACATCAGTCCAGGCTCCTACAGCCTCAACATTGTCGGGTCCCATTGCCTCATCATTGTCGGTTAGCATCGACACTGAGATGAGGATCAATATGGCCAGCAAGTTGTTGCGTCCACCATCTGCGTAAACATCGTAGGCGGCTCATCTTCTTTTCAATTTATACTGTTGGTTAACGTCGGCGCTGTATCTTTTGACAGATGAAATGGACATTTTTGAGCTGTGGAGGACTTGAGTACCTCCACATTGGACTATATATTGACCGGACGAGTTGTTGTTCCCTAGCTAGAGACTGCTTACCAGTCTCAAAGGGGGGCATGTAATATATCGCGTACTACTGCCATAATTAATAATATATTAATTACTATTATTCTTTTGTACTTACTGGCTGCCTTACCTAAGGCAGCCAATTTTACTGTCATATGTAGTACTAGAATCGCACACCAATCTGGTTCTGTCATGTGATTGTAAGGCAAAGCTTATACTTGACTTTGTTTCAGTGAGTAACCACATGCACCTCAGCAGTCAAGGAATCCCAATACTACACAACACACCTGCCCTTGTAAAGAGTAGCAAAAACAGCCTATCCCACTCTATATCCATATCAATCTACCAGCATCTGGTCAGTCAGAAGGCTGTCATTGTAAGCCATGCTTTCGAAGATCACTTGGCAGATGAGCACGTCGCTTATTGTCTGACGAGCACGTCGCTCATCAGCACAATAAGTGTTTCTAATTAGTTTTTCTAAATAAATAAATAAATATTTTCTAATAATGTCTTTCTTGAGAAAAATTTAATGTCTCCTGAAAAATTTATTTCTGATAAAACAAAGGATTTTACCTGAGAACTACTTGAAAGAAATATGACAAGTGTTTACAAAGGAACACATTAAGATAAACATTATGTTTTTCTCTAGAAAAAGACTGGAAACATTATTCATTTTTTCTATCTGTATCTTAGGAAAAATCAAAAGAAAAAGAAATTGTTTTCCTCAAGGAAAAGCATTGAAATTGTTTAACTTTTTCTTTTTTGTTTCTCAAAATAAATTTTATGTAATACATGAGAAAAACTAATTAGAAATTATTTGACATCTTTCTAATGGGTTTTTCTTCCTAAAAAATCTCCTAATTCCTGCAGTGCAAGCTACATGGCTTCTACTCCATTTTTTCACATTCTGGACCCAGCTTTACTCTACTTCCTTTAACCCTTTTGACTTCCTTCAGCCCTTTTGACTTCCTTCAACCCTTTATGACATTCTCTAATTGCCATATACATAGAGCTTCTTGTACACTTCAGGAAATATAGTGCGTTTCTTGAGAAAAATGTGTAAGAAATATGTCTTTCAATTCCTGACACATTTTTCTGGAGAAACACATGAGATATAGCATGAGAAACAATCAACAATATGTAAAATGTTTTGTTTTTTCAGAAAATAATAAAATTTTCAATTTTTTATTTCAAGAAAAATAACAAAAATAATTCAAATGTTCTTAGCTATTTTTCTTAACAGACATGTGTCATCAGGAAAACCAGAATTGTCAAGTTTAGCATAGCTAGGAGTTGGTTAGGGTAGTCAGAGATAATCACTGTCCATACTCTGTACCTAACAATCATTTTTGATAATTATCAAAGGGCATGTCAAATTTCATCAAATTTATGCCAATTTATGCAAGCTGCCAAGAATTACAAAGTGTTCTCTTAAGACTGGTAAATTTGGTTGCATTATACAGTATTGTCCAAATCTAGGCTAGAGCTAAATAGAATCCTAAACATGTGTCAATCAGTGAAGTCATTAACAAAGAATGTGCTATACAAATTAAGTACATTACTTACTACTGGTCCATTCTGCTGGGGCTACAGGTCCAAACTTTGGCAAGAGATGAACATTGCATCAGATATCTATGAGGGGTATGATGCTGCAAATGCAGTTGCCATCTCCATCCTTCAGGGGAGAGATCTTGAACATGCCATGATTGGGGTCCTGGTAATCAAGGGGCAAGTACCATTCAACATAGGCCAGATGGGTTGGTACCCTTGATGCCACTTTGAAAGAGGAGAGGGTGGTACCATTCAGGAATGCTGAATACCACTCAAACTTGAGCTACACTATAGCCTGTTGGTGACTTGTCAGTCAGGCATTAAGCTTCAAGGAAAGCTAGTACTTACCTTCCACACCATATTCTCCACTATTTCCACTCATTGACCAAGGAAGTATCAAAGCGCCCAGGTGCCAAGCACCTTTGTTGGTCAACTCTGGCAGGTTGTACATGAATAGAGTCAGCTGTTGACTTCTCATTAGTCACAGGATCCACATGTCTAGATTTGACAATGGTCCAGACAGGCAGAGCACAAAATGGAAGGTGTATATTCCAAAGACTCCACTCCAGTTGAATAGCTGTCATATTTGGTGCATTTTGAAGGCTTACATATCTTTGTAAGGCAGTCTTGAATCATGGTGCATGGAAGTCAGTCTTGATTGTCTCTAGAGGTACTGAATGAAGAGCTGGCCATTTGGCTATAGCCATTGAGTGCTGCAGGTCTAACCCTGGTACAATCCAGTCTGCCTGCTCTGGTGCATCCTTTCCTTTAGACATTTGCCAGAGAATGTATTGATGATGATGCTGAATCTTCTCCTTTGGTTCAAGCCATGTTGTCATCTGTTCAAACTCATTCTCCCAATTTGTAGTGGCATAGGCTTCCTTGGCAAAGTCAATGTGAAGTTGTTCAATATACTGTGTGTTGAAGTTGTCTGTGGTGCCAAAGAGTTGGATAAGCTCAACATAATGCTGGGCAAAGTGAATTTTTGGGATGTTGAAGTGTTCCCAAACACCAAGATCAACAAAGATGTCCTTGCTACAGTGAAAGTGGTCCAGGGAATCTTCCAAAAGTTTGAGATTGGATTCAGAGTGTACAGGGCACTGGGCATAGTAAAGAAAGGTCAAGACTGGCACAGACACACTGAAGAAGCCAGGCATTAGACATTCCATTGGGAAGTGGAACATTAATTACCAGGCCTAGAAGAAAACAAGATATCTGATCATGTTCCTGGCCTGTTACACAGGACAATGAGCTAATGCCATTCAGAAAAAGCCTGAGGTTGTGATTTGGTGATAGGCGGCAACATTGGGCATTCACTTCAGCAGCACCCATGATTGTAATGATCCACAAAACAAGATGCTTGATCATGCCTTGGTGTAGCTAATGTAGGATATCAGGAGTAATTGAACAGAATATGTGGACATAGGGTAGCTTGTACCAAAAAGGTTTAGGTGTTGGTTTGAGACAAATATCAGCACACTGCCAGAGGAACACATTGGGATTTACATCAAATGAATCAAGTGCATCCAAGACATCTCCCAGATTACAGAGAGGCTCTGACTTATCTGGGTTATAATCTCCAAGCCTCTCTCTATCTTGAAAACAGCATGGACAGTCTCCATTGAGTCCTAGAGTAACAAGCATCTGCTCTGGATAATCTCCAACAAATGCTGCAACAATTGGGTGGATTCAATGACAATCTCCAAGATCAGTAGACATAGGAACACCATTTCACCCAGCCTCTTGTAATGGCTCAAAAATATGGCCCACAGCTGCATGATATAAATTGGCAATGAGCCTTTGCCTTTGTGCCTGATTTGGTATGTTCTCCAGATGTTTTTGAAGGACAATCCCAGTTTTTCCTGCACCTGCATGCAAACAATAAGTTTTTAGCCTCTCACCACAGGCTGGACATAAAAACACTCACTCCTGCAATAGTCATCAATTCTGTAAATGCTGTTGAGCTTGGGCCATGAGGTTTGGCCCATTTTGCCATGTCCCAGTCAAGTCTCAAGCAGAAAGGTGTGTATACATTGTGTTGGGCATCCCTATGAGTCTGAGATTGATAGTGTTGATTTTCAGAAATGTCTGCCTCTCTGTGTGTGATTCCTGCCTCTGAAGAAGTGTAATTGGTGACAAATGGTCTTCTGCTCAGGCTTGCCTCAGTGCTGCCTCTTAATTGAACAACTCAGGATGTGTTCCTGCCATTAGCACTCCATGAATTGTGAATTTCCAATTCAGTATCAGGCTTAGGCTCTCTGGCTGGTGCTCCAAGCCATTGAACTTCAAGAAAAGGGCCTTCATCTTTCTCAACTCCTTGCTATGTTCCTCTTTATTCTTGTTCTCCTGCCATGCCTCAACATTGGAAATATTGAATCATTTTCTGGAGTTAGTATGTTGTTCATAATATTCTGGCCTTCAATGTTGGTATGATGCAGTTGATTCAGCTCTCCTGTAGCTTCTTTGACAGCATCAAGCAAGTTCTGCAAGTATGCATGACACCCTTGGATTTCTGCTTAGGCAACAATGCTGGACAAATCCACTTGTTTTTACAGTATTCTGGCATTCATTGCAGACACCCATAGGGTTATATCCAATTTATATCAATCTCTCATGATAAGCATGTGCCCCTCTTGTTTGCACATGACAAATAGCTGAATTCTTGTTTACACATGACAAATAGCTGAATTTTTCTGTCCATTTCCAATCTCAGTCTATCTACCATCCACTATCCACAATGGTGCAATCAACCTCTCACACCACTCACAATAGTATTACCTCTCCAGGACCTGCCCCAATTTTGGCTCCAACCAGGCATGCTTCAGCTCAGGACAGAAAATCAGCACAAAGTAAGGTCTCACCTATTACACTTTTCAACATACTTAGCTCATTTAGTTATCAAGATGCAAGAGATGCCCAATCCAAGGCCAGGGTAGCCCAGAGTGCAGGGAAAGCAAGAAAGCCACCTGCTCAAGCTAAGATTTGTACATATTTCATACTTTGCTGGTCAATGTTAAGTTGAATAGTGAGCTGGTTTTGCAGCTCAATGGGCATTAGCTATGGCTGGACCAACTCTGCAGCATATGCCAGCTTGTCCATCTGCTATTGTTACTGACAGCAGTGATGTGCTCGATTTACCAGCTGAGGTAACTTTGAAGTCTCAATCTACTCAACAAAAGTCAACAGGTGGTTGATGCCTGGCTATTGTTGATGATAAGGAGGACATTGATGAGAATGACAATGGTATCTCAGATGGTGATCAAGAAGAGGAGCTTGAGAATATCTATGATGGATTGGACATATCCACTGTAGCACAAGGTTTGAGTCAAGAAGTGAGTTCTTCATTGTGTTTCTTTCAGAATTTATCTCACTCCTAGACTTGAGGTCATTCAATGGAAAAATCACTCTCAAGCATCCCTTGTGCCTCATCTCCATCATCAATCAGTAGATTTAGTTACCTTCAATGAGCTTGAGGCCATGACAGATGATGGAATTGAGGAATTTGATGACATAGAGAATCTGGAAGATGATGAACTTACTCAAGCTCCACCACAAAAGGTATTGTAGAATGATTTGATTTTGACTGTGCAATGGATATGCAACTACTTCTTCTCTCCAGAAGTCTTGTGTGGATATTTGTCATAATGAGGCATGCCTTTTCAAATTGAATTGGGAGCCCATTACTAATTTTGTGCCTAGGTACCAATCTGGAAGGAGACATCATTGCCAAGACCAAGTAGCTATACAGACCACACCATCTTAGATGAAGATCAAGACTGTGATGTAGCAGACACAGTCCACCACAAAAGGAGAAAGCATTTAGTCTGCCCACTCTCCATCAATCCTATGTTTCCAACTGCCACATCATTGACCAGGCCCTGGCAAGTGGTACATTGGCATATGAGGCCAGCCTGGTGCTCTCAGTTCAGCAAGTTATTGCTCATGCAATCTTTATTTCAGCATACATCAAGGTGAATGAAGTTCATGCAACTTTCTGCCAAATCTTTGTGAGGACAGCATGTGAGCTAGGACAAGATGACTATGCTGAGTGGATGAAGATTGATGTCTTATATCATGGCCCACCCATTCCAGACCCTCATATGCTGCTCTACCCCTGACACACACTCTCCACACCTCCCCTACATCTCCAGGACCATCAACAACCCCATGACACTGCACTGGCAATATCTTGCCCATCTCTGGGTAAACCCATGGCCATCACCAAAACCTGGCACCTCAGTGGCTATGTCACTCTCAGGGCTTCCATGTCATTGGATATCACCAAATCCCAGCATCTTGGCTGCTATGTAACATTCCTCCTGCCCACCATGTAACATTCCTCCTGCCCACCATGTAACATTCCTCCTGCCCACCATGTAACATTCCTCCTGCAGACTTGCTGGCATGGCCACCAGCAACACCCGCTGCCTGTGGCATTAGCAGCACCACCATTGTGCACTGCAACTGCCGACTGACCTGCACAAACACCACTGCAGCCCACACCAGCATAACTGATGGATGCCACAACTCTGGGGCTGAGACCTTACTCTGAGACTTAGCTGGAGGATAGTATATAAGCCATAGAGTAACATATGATTCAGGAGTCTTAATATTGCCTTAGTCTCTGCCCTAGTTTTGGTCTAGTTTTGTGTTTTCTCCTCTATCTTGTCTCATCTCTCATATCTCATCTCTGCACCTTGTACTTCTGTTCTGTGACTCATACTTCTGTTCCATGCCCCATGTTTCTGCTCTGTATCTTTTCCTTTGCATCTCTATCTCTAGTTCCATATCTTTTTCTCTACCTCTCTATCTCTAGTTCTGTATCTCCTACCATTTCCTAGCTTCCTAATCTATCTATTTCCTATCTGTTCTGTACTTGTCTCTATCCTTTCCCAGACTTATCTCCATTTCCAATCAATCTCATCTTTCCTCTTCTCCTTTATCTCCTCCTTTAAACTTAATTTCCCAAACATGTGCTCCTCAACTCTGGAGCACTCCTATCATTGCACGCATCACTACTTTGTAACCCTGGAGCTTCCAGACTTTATCCTGGACCCCCATAGCCTCACCAGAGCCTCTGATAAGTCCTGGACTTGTACCATGCTTCCTGAGCTCACCTAGTAAGAACTTGCTAGTGTAGCTGAGCCCCCATCATCAGTGGGATCTGACATAATATCAAGACTCTCCCTTACTCTGTACTCAATAGCTATATACACCTATGCCTACACCTTCACAGGTTACAACTTCTATGGCCAACCCATCCCTGAGGCCCCATATGCCATTAACTCCTCCCACACCCCTTACCCCACACCATCCATCAAACACTACCCTGCCCTACCCCCACATCATTGGGCCCTGTACCCAAACACCATGCCATACCAAAACTCAAGCCAGTGCAGTGAATCCACAAAGGACTGGAGGTTCGAAAGGGGAGGCTTGTGAGTGGGCCAAATGAAGGAGGAAGGAGAGGTGGAGGACTCTGTCTGGGTTGTTTTCTAGATAGAGCTTGTAGGCATCACTGCGCCATCTGCCCAAGAGCTGTATTTTGTAGTTGGAGTAGCTGGCTGCCGCAGCCTCTGAGGCTGCTCCCCAGCAGAAGCTGTGACCTGCAAAGAGGCTGGGATTGAATCCCACTAACATAAGGGCTTCGCGGATGCTTTTGACAAAGAAGTTGTATGAAAGGAGCTTGCCGTTGGGTTGCTCAAACAGTGGCACATCTGCAGCACATGGGAGTTCGATGAACAGAGCTTTGAGGGCGGTGACTGGGCAGGATGGCCGTCCAGGGGCTGCAGATGTGGTGATGGTGACGCCGCAGTGGAAGGGGTCAGTTTTGGAGGCTGGCAAGGTGATCCGGGCGTACGTGGCATGATCAAAGTCGGGGAGGAAGGTGATGCTACTCCTGGAGAGGTTGAGGCTAGCGCTGTACCTGCCACTCTTGCCCATGGTGAACTCCCCGCTTTGGAGCAAGCCTGAGTAGGCGAGGCAGCATGCAGCATAAATGGTGGTGTGTCCCGGGGTGACACCGAGTTTGAGCTGGGCAAGCAGGGCGGTGAGGACAGGGAGGGTTGGACCGGTTTGCGGTCTTTCTTGCTGTGATATCATTTGATGCTGCAGATAAGGTGCTGGACAAGTGGTGCCTCAACAGCATCAAAGGAGAGGCCAGCATTGGTATGCAGGGATTTGACGGCTGTGAGATATGCCTTGATTGTTTTGGGCTATACTCAGCCACCGAGGCTTGCGACCCATGAGAGGATGGCAGGCTGTGAGGCAGGGATGATGGATCCGTCGGCATTATAGAGGTTGTGGAGCTGGACATGCAGGAGGAACTGGTGTTGACCTGTCGAGTATGTTTTCTGCGTGCTTGTGGCCAGTCCATGCTATAGGTAGAATGAGACAGCTTTTGGGAGATGTCGATGTTGGTCGTACCACCAAGTCAGAGGCGTTTTGAGCAGGGCTTTGGGTTCAACCAGGGGGCAATTGCGAACATGTGAGAAAAGGAAAACCGAGAGGCAGCGTCAGCAACTGAATTATCAGAGGAAGATAACCAACTGGAGGAAAAGGAAAAATTGAGGCGGCAGGCCAGGGCTATCAGGTGATGCACAAACTTCATTGTTGGCTTTGACGGTATGGTGACGTTGCAGATTGTGTTGTATACGGCCTCATTGTCAACATGAAAGACTATGTGGCGTCCCCGTAGGTCATTGCCCCAGCAGAGGACTGCATACACCACTGCATACATCTCCTTAACCTGGATGTGTTCTGTGTGGAGTCATTGTGGGCAGCGTGCGGAGAACCAGTCCGAGCCCAAGTGCCCTCCCAGGCCTTTTGCACTGCTTGCATCAGTGAAGATGTTGATGGTTAGTGTCATGACCATGCCATCTCTGGACTCTCATAAGCTGCCCCAACCCTGGCACATACCTCCTCCGCACCCCTCACACACCCCCAGGGCCACCAATGACCCTACAACGCTGCATCAGCAACACCTGCGGCCATCTCCGGGCAAATCCCTGGGCATCACCGAACTCCGGCATCTTGGCTGACACGTCACCCCAAGGCTTTCCTGTCACCAGATACATCCGGACCCCCAGCATCCTGGCCATCACATAACATTCTGCAACATTCCTCCCATGAACCGTTGGCACGTCACCAGGCCACCTGCTTCTGTGGCGTCGACGGGCGCCACCACATACCATGACCACCGACCTGCCCGACGCAAGACCACCACGATCTGCGCCAGCATGCCCTGACAACAGTCACGACCCCAGGGCTGAAAGCCTGCCCTGGGACCTAACCGGAGGACAATCAGGTGCTATGGTCCTGGGCCAGGACCTTACCAGGGACTTAGCAGAAGGGTAGTACATAAACCATAGGATAGCATACAAGTCGGGTAGTCTTGATATTAACCATAGTTCTCCGTAGTTTCCGTATTCTCTGTCTCTGTCTCAATCTCAATCTATTTTTGTGCCTCTCTCCTCTCTCTCTTGTCTTGTCTCTTGTCTATCGTCTCCGTGCCTTGTATCTCCGTTCCGTGACTCATATCTTTGTTCCGTATCTCTCCTCCATTTCTCTATCTACTGTTCCATATCTCTTCCTCTCTATTTCTACTTCCTGTTCCGTATCTCCTCTCACCCCCGGTTACTTGACCAACCCATCCTCCATCCATCCCGTACCTATCTCTACCCACTCCCAAACCTATCTCCGTCCCCCAATCAATACTACCTGCCTGCTCCCCATTCCCCCCTTCATTACGAACCCCCCTACCCCCTGAACTTGTGCTCCTCTGCCCGGAGCACTTTCAAACCTCGCGCACGTCGCTACTCATACCCCAGAGCATCCAGACTTCACCCCGGACCACTTGTAGCTGTACTGGAGCTCCCAAGAAGCCCCAGACCTGTACTTGGCCTCCCGAGCTTGCCTAGTAAGGACTCGCCAGTGTAGCTGAGCCCCCGTCATCAGCAGGACCTGACATAATATCAAGACTCTACCTTACCCCATACTCGATGGCTACGTACACCTATGCCTACACCCCCGCTGGGTATGACTACTATGGCTGACCCATCCCTGAGGGCCCATACGCCATTAACCCCCCCCACACTCCCTACCCTGCACCCTCCATCAAACACTATCCCACCTTACTCCCACAGCACTGGGCCCCCAACCCAAACACCATGTCATATGGACCCTCAATTAGTCAGGGTCTACCTCCAGACTGGCACTACAACCCCAGACCAATTCACCCAGGGACATACTCCTGAACCCTACCTGGCAGACTGCCCGAAACCTCGCCAAATGCTTGGGGCCCTGCCAGTGCTGCATTCTTTGCCCCGGGACTCTACCCTCCCTACTCGGCCCCAGTCCAGGAACCCCCTGATACCATCCACCCCCAACGACCCTGGCCCATGGCAGCCCCACCGGTACACCCCTCCCTTCCCTCTCACATGCCAGCAATGGGTCGAGGCCTACATACAGCAGCATAATGATGTCTTGCGCTCACTGCACATCACCCCTGCCATCTTCTCCCAGCGTACGCACGCGCTCCTTATCAGTCTGGGACGACTCGACATCTCCGGCACCCTGGAGCAGTGGGCTGACTGCCTCCTCAACTTCCATGAGAGCTACCAGAAGGGCAGCCTCCCTGACAACGTTGCTAACACTCTTTAGGTGGACGCTGCCCTCCAGGCTGAACTCCTGGCCCTTGTCAACAAAATTCACACCAGCCCCACACCCCGACGCTTCGAGGACCCCGTCGACCCCGCCCACTCTTTCCATGTGCAGCAGGAGGAGCCGAGCCAATGCCAGAACCAAGTCCCACCCCCAGCCCAACATCAGCAGCGGGAACTCAATGCCGCCTCTGCAACCCTCTGATCCCTAAACCCGGAAGGGGGCCTCTTTAATCAACCTGCTGCCCACACCATTGGCCTTTTGTCCCGCACCAGAGCCCATTCCGTCCCCAGCATCTTCTGTACTTGGCCCCAGCTGGAGCCTGCCAGACCTCCCCGCACCAAGCCCATGCAGTCTGCCCCTCCCCCCAACAAAGCCGCATCCCCTCATACCCTATCCTATGTTGACAATTGTAAGGGCGACCTCTGAAGGCTATGGCATAATCACACAGCTGGCAGAGGGATATCCAAAGTATATTCAGTACTGTACAGTGTCTAAGAACATAACTACTCACCTGGCAGAGGGATATCCAAAGAGAACAAGTCTGAGGAATCCCTATGCCAGAGTGGACACTTCTGGGGGCTCAGCAGCATGGGAGCCAACTGTACAGTACACATAAGCCATTGGAAAATGATATGATGTATGGAAAAACTAAAAGGGGTAAAAACTCGGACATTGCCAGAGAACCAATTGGTAAGGACCATCAGGTGACTCTGGCACATCAGGTGATCAAAAATGTGAACAGAATGAAAGGAACAGAAGGGAAAAGAATAGGGAGAAAGAATAGGAAGGAAAAAGGAAGTGGATGCAAATGAGGGGTCCCCTGACATCACCCCCCCTCTAGGATGCGGCGTCTCGACGCATTGGGTAGAAGAAGTTCTGGATGGCTGTATCAACCGGTGAGATGTGATAAACCCCTCAAATGGCCTTGGGTGCGTTAGGATGCTGCTGGTAGAAGTCCCGAACTAGCTGTGGCACCCAAACATTCTCCTGTGGTTCCCAGGATACATCTTCCAGACCGTAGCCCTTCCACTTTACCTTGAACTGCAGTTTCTGCCGGAATAAGCGGCTGTCCAGTATCTTCTCTACCTCGTACTGTTCTTTGTTATTGACCAATACTGGCGGGGGCGGTGGTCTGGGATGACGGCCTGGGATGGGGTCAATTGGTGCTGGAGAGAGCTTCACCACATTGAACACTGGGTGGAGTTGACACAGACTGTTGGGGAGATGCAGTCGATAAGCCAGGGGGCCCACTTGCTGTTCTACTGCAAATGGTCCCAGATGACGATGTGACAGTTTCCATGAAGGTCACGTTGTGGTGATGTCTGACGCGTCGAGGTAGACACAGTCTCCTGGTTGATACTTGGGAGCGGGAGTACAACCACGATCGTAGTATCTGGCCATATTGTCCTTGGCCTTCATCAGCGCTGCCTTTGCCTCCTCCTGGGCTACTCTCATCCTATCCACAAAAACATTCACCGTGTCATTGCTGGAAGGGCATGCTTGTGGTTCAAAACCCATGCAGGGGTGATGGCCTGTGTCCAAGAAGAAGGGGGAGAACTGAGTCAAGGCATGGACATGATTGTTATACTGGAACTCTGCATCTGGTAGTAGCTTGTCCCAGTTGTCTTGCTGTTCATTACAGAATAGGCGCAGATACTGCTCCAGCTCCTGATCAACGCGTTCTGTTTGCCCGTTGGGCTGAGGATGATATGCCGTTGAGGTGTGCAGTTTAATGCCCAGGAGTCAATACAGCTTGTGGGTGAACTCCGCCACAAACTGAGGTCCTTGGTCTGAAACATAGGCGTCGGACAGACCGTGCAGTCTCCAGACATTCTTCCGGTAGAGGTTGGCAGCCCCCATGGCAGAGCAGGTGGTATGAGTGGGAATGAAATGTGCTCATTTACCATAGAGGTCCACCACCACCATGACAGCATCATACCTGTGTGCGTCTGGCAGTTCCACAATGAAATCCATGGAGGCTACGCTCCATCTTTCTGCCAGAACTGGGAGAGGGTGAAGTTGACCCATGGGAAGTTGGCATGGTGGTTTAGTCCGTAGGCATAAGTCACAAGTGTTGGTGTAAGAGCCAACATACCATGACATCTGAGGCCACCAGTAGTTACGTGAAACCAGCTCCAGGGTCTTCCACTGGCCAGGATGCCCAGCAACACGAGAGTTGTGGTGCTGCTCAACAATGCGCCTGCGCAGCTCAGGGATGTTTGGCACGTAGATACGTCCGTGGAAGGTTAGGATGCCACCTTCCTCATGCCATTCATTGGTATGTACCAACTTTACTCCATTTCCCTTGTTAGACTGCAGTATGTGAGCCGCCTGAGCCACCACATCCTCCTGCATACTCTGTCAATTCCCCTGCCAGATCTCCTTGAGGATGTTTGCCTCATCTCCTTGGATTGCCAAGCCCTCCAGAGCACAAATGGCAAAGAGTTCCGGTTTGAGGAGGACAATGTTGTCATTATTGCCTGCCCCGGTCCCATGGTCTGCTCGCCAGGATAGTGCATCCGGCTTGCTCATGCTCCTTCCAGGCCTGTGGTGCAGCGAGAAGTCGAAGTTGGCCAGGTACAGGGACCAGCAAGCTTGCTGGCAGTTGAGCTTCTTTGCCGTCCAGAAGTACTTGAGGTTCTTGTGATCTGTCCAGACTTCAAACTTATGCCTTGCGCCCTCTAGGAAGTGTCGCCACTCTTCTAATGAACGGACAATGGCAAGCATCTCCTTGTCATGGATCTCGTAGTTCCGCTCCACGGCATTCAGGCTCTTGGAGTAGAAGGCTACAGGATGCCACTTACCATCCTCCTTTGACTCTTGAGAAAGGACTGCCACCATGGCAACGTCAGAGCTGTCAGCTTTGACGTGGAAGGGAGAGTCATTGTTTGGAAAGAGGAGGACTGGTTTTGAGGTGATGGCTTGTTTGAGGGTGTCAAAGGCGCCTTGCTGCAATGCTTCCCAATGCCACACGCTATCCTTCATGGTGAGGTCAAATAGAGGACGCGCATGGTGGGAGAAGTGTTGAATGAACCTCCGATATAAGTTGGTGAATCCTAAAAAGGCTTGCACCCCCTTCTTGTTCCTTGGTTTGGGCCATTCCACTATGCCAGCTACCTTTCCAGGGTCCATCTCTGCCATTCCATGCGATATGATCAGGCTAAGATATTCAACCTTAGTCTGTTCAAATTTGCACTTCTCTAGCTTGAGGTAGAGCTGGTGTTGGCAAAGACGTTCCAGGACAAGACATGTGATACAACGATGCTCCTCAAGAGTCTTGGTGTAGATGAGAATGTCGTCAAGATATACACAAACAACTCTTTCTGCAATGAGATCACGGAAGATGTCATTCATCATCGTCTGGAAGGTGGCAGGGCTATTGGTCAAACCAAAGAACATTACCAGGGGTTTTAAAAGTCCACGATTGGTCCGGAACACTGCCTTCCACTCATCACCTTCTTTGATGTGCACATTGTTGTAGCCCCAGCGGACATCCAACTTGGTGAAGTAATGTGTGCCTCGGAGATTGTTAATAAGCTTGGAGATGAGTGGCAGTGGGTAAGCAATTTTTGCCTGTCATCGCATTCAGAATACGATAATCCTGAACCAGACGTAGAGACCCATCCTTCTTCTTGATGAAGAAGACTAGGGAGGCCATGGGTGACTTCGAGGGGTGGATCCGCCTGGAGTCGA
This sequence comes from Termitomyces sp. MG145, assembly GCA_003313055.1. Lineage (NCBI taxonomy): Eukaryota > Fungi > Basidiomycota > Agaricomycetes > Agaricales > Lyophyllaceae > Termitomyces > Termitomyces sp. MG145. The sequence continues at coordinate 15,035 of QGOB01000582.1, read as the reverse complement.
GGTTCTCCTGTAGGAAGGTGTCTAACTTGTCCTGCTCTTGAGGGGCTAGCAGGTAGACCTTGCAGCTAGAGGGTTCAGCCTCTGGGAGAAGCTCAATTGCATGGTCCCATTGCTTATGCCCTGGGAGCGAGTCAAAGGATGCCTTGAGTATCATTAAACTTAGCACTCGTCGTCTTTGTCAAGCGCCATATGGGTGCCCTCGCTTCGCCTTTGTTAAGCACCATACGGGTTTTGTTAACGCTAGCGCTTACGGCTAGCGACTCGTATATTTCCGTTAACTCTTCCTAAATTCCTTAACGACCTTCTGGGTCTTTGCAGATCTCTCCACCCACTGTGATTTGGTAGCGACACTAGCGGTCTCACCGTTATCTCTTACTGCTCTCCCCCTCTTCCTTACCGACTCCGACCTCACAACTCCTTACTGAGTTTCTGGGACTTTGCTTGACTCCTCTCACACACACGTAACGCTACTACTTGCTAGCTATCCCTATCGAGTTGGTCTTGTTGGTTGTTTCCTGCACGGCAGCTAGGCAGCAAGTCAGCGCATCATTTTGGAGCCCACCGCGAGGGGTTCTATAGCCAACTTCCACCGGAAACTCGCCTCCAGGCCAAAAACCGCTTACATCTCATTACTGAAGCTTCGCTCCCCATTATCCCTTTTGACATTCCCCCACCTTCGCCGTTAACACCCTTAACGACTCTGCCTCGTAACCTTGAAGAGGAACTCACTACTGCCAGGGAACTTCTCAACGTTACCAAACTCCTAGAGAACTTCCCAGGCCATCACATCAACAACTTCCTCGACACACCGCTACCACCATTATCCCCAGACCCCTATTCCCCAGTTCAATCCTCTACGCCCTTACCGACACCCGTTAACCCTGCCACCATGGGTGACGCCCATCTTTCCTGCCATATGCCACCCCGCAACAACTCTACTGCACCTAAATGGGACGAGAGTTGCCCTCGAGAGCTCGCACAGTATTTCCGCGAGCTCAAATATCTCTTAGTGGACTGCGCCGTTAACAACAATAACCAGAAAAAGGAATACGCTGCTCGGTACGTATTGTATGACACTGCGGAGACCTGGCTTGGCTTGCCAGAGTTTAGCAACCATACTTACGCTGAGTGGAAGATAGCGGTCTTTCGTTTATATCCTGGCACTGAGGAATCTGCCCGTTACACTCTTCAGGATCTTGAGCGACTCGTTAACCAGACCTTCTTGACCGGTATCTCCACTCTTGGACATTTCTCGGATTACTATAGGGACTTCCAGCGCCTAGCACGTTGGCTCCTGGCTAAAGGCAAAATCTATTGAAATGAGGAACACCGTCTGTTCCAGCAAGGCATACCGACTTTGTTATGGTCCAAACTCGTCTGCCGTCTTGAAATCACCCTTCCCAACCATCACCCAGAGGACCCCTATGAGGTAGAGCAAGTCTTTGAAGCTGCCAAATGGGTTCTGAAGGGTACCGACACCGCTACGACTTTGAAAAAGCCGACAACTGCTAATGCTAAGACGCCCACCATTAACACCGCCGCCCCTGTACCAACCACTATCATTAAAAAGGAACCTCTCGACATCGCCACCGCCGCTATCGTTAACGCTCTCGCACATATGGAGGAAAAGATGGCTGCATTGACTGCCAGTAACAGTTCTCAGTCCCGCACCTCTCGACCTCTTAGCGACAGTTGCCACTTCTGTGGCGAAACCAGTCACACAATGGTATGAGGCAATTGTGTTAAGCTCGAAAGCTTCATCAGTCAAGGCAAAATCCGTCGGAACCACGAAGGCAAGGTTGTCCTACCATCTGGCGCTATGATCCCTAACTACGTTGGCAAACGGCTCTACATGGAACGCATTGACGAATGGCACAGGCTTAATCCAAACCAGATTCTTACCGGCCGCCTTTCCGCTAACGCCAACCCCGATGTGGAACAGCTCCAAGGCATGTCCCAGACGTTTATCCACGAAGTCTTGCAACCGGAACCTGCTAGCCCAGGAACATTATCCAGGGAGGAACGCGTTGCTGCCTTAGAACGGGAACTTTACGCTCTATGTTGCCCCGCAGAAGTCTTTGACGGTATCGAGATCCCTCGTGCTAAGGGATATCGACCGGTACTCCCTAAACCCGTTAACAACTCCGCCGCTACCAGTTCTCCCACTGTTCCCACCAGCTCTTCTGCCAGTCCTCCTGCTGCCAACAAACGCTCAGTCCCTGCTAGTTCCCCTGTCGCTAACGAACGTCCTGCTTCTGCCTCCGCTACCAGGACCGCTGAAGCCCCTGAGCCGCCAGTTGTTAACCACGTTCCCATGGTCGATCCCCCAGTTCACCCTTACTCTGGTATCTTGTCCCACTATCAGCCCCCAACCAACCAAAACTTTGGTGCTCCGGACAAACGGCCTGACGCTGCTTACCGGAGTACGGCCCCCATCTACAATATCGAACAGTCCAAGCAGGTATTTGACCGGGTTCTTCAGACCAAGCTTACCGTCTCTGTCGGCGAACTCTGTTCCCTCTCTAACGACATCCGGAACCAGTTCAGAAACGCCATTACGCCTAAACGGACTGCGCCTCCTAACATCAATGCCTTCCAAGAGTCTACCAATATCATTGACAACACTCTGCCTTCATTTTCCCTTAACGACACTCCCGCTACCGACCCTCCTCTTACCGACGCTGCTAGAGCCCAAGTCACTTCGATAGACCCGGTGGAAGCATATATCAAGTTGCTACCACCTGGTGAGGAGCCGGTTATGTTAACGGTCGCTCAGGAATCACAGGCAATCTGGTCCATCATGCTTTTGGTCGATAACCGCGAGGAAATCGAATGTATAGTGGATAGCGGCTCCCAGATCATCTCCATGTCTGCTGAAGTCGCTAACTATCTTGGCATCTCCTACGACCCCAGCATCATTCTGAACATGCAGAGCGCTAATGGTACAATGGACAAGTCCCTCAGTCTAGCTCGTAACGTCCCTTGCACTGTTGGCGGCATCACTCTGTACCTTCAGATCCATGTCCTATGCTCCCCTGCTTACAATATCCTGCTCGGTTGCCCCTTCGATGTCTTAACCAAGAGTACCGTCGATACCCTTAGCGAAACAGAGACTATGATAACAATAACAGACACCAATACCGGACTTTGTCGCACTATCCCTACATTTCCCCGCAGTCAGTACAAGCAGCAGAAGGTTCAGCCCAAGTATAGCGCCGGACCACCCCCTTACTTTTGGCACCACCCCCACGGCTAGCAACTCTGAGGAAGACTTAGCGGTCATCCTCGACTACGACCACCAAAAGCACTCCGTTATAGTGCAATCACATACCCCGCTCGATCCCGAAATATTAAAAAACCCAAAAACAGTTTCCGACAATCTCTCTCTTCCTTATTTGTATGTGACCGCTAGCAACCTTACCAAGACCATTATCCCGCCATGCTCTTATTTCGTTTCCACTAGTCTCTCCGATCCCTCTATTCTTGGCCAAGCATCTGGAATGCTCGATACTGTCTCAGCCCCCGTTTATGTTAACGTCCCATTCCCAGCTGTTTACGCCGCCGCCGAGCCAAAACGCAAAGGAGTCCAAGTCAAGAAGAAATACAAGCCAGTCGCATTGAAGACCAAGCCTGTTGCTAGCCATGTTAGCAAAGACTTCCGAATCGAACGACACATCCTTGGCGACCCCTTAGCAAACATACCCAAGCTCAATCCTAATCCCCTTCCTTTCATACCGACTCCTCATTTTACCGACGACCACAAAGCGACTTTCGTTAAGGAACACGATACCGGCTTACTTACCCCAGATGAGCTTAACGTACTTGTGGACCTTGTCGCTAAGCAACAAAACGCGTTCGCTTGGGAAGATTCCAAACGAGGTAGCCTTTGACCCGACTTCTTTCCCCCCGTTTGCATCCTAAAGCCGCTAATGACTCTGCCGCTACCAGTTCTCCCGCCAGTCCCCCTGTCGCTAACGAATGTCCTGCCTCTGCTTCCGCTACCAGTACCGCTAAAGTCCCTGAGCCGCCAGTCGTTAACCATGTTCCCATGGTTGATCCCCCAGTCCACCCCTATTCCGGTATCTCATCTCGCTACCAGCCTCCGACTAATCGAAACTTTGGCGCTCCTGACAAATGGCCTGACGTTGCTTACCGGAGTACGGCCCCCATCTATGATATCAAACAGTCCAAGCAGGTATTTGACCAGGTTCTTCAGACCAAGCTTACCGTCTCTGTCAGCGAACTCTGTTCCCTCTCTAACGACATCCAGAACCAGTTCAGAAACGCCATTACTCCTAAATGGACCACGCCTCCTAACGTCACTGCCTTCCAAGAGTCTACCGATATCGTTGACGACGCTCTGCCCTTCTTTTCCCTAAACGACACCTCCACTGCCAACCCTCCTCTTACCGACGCCGCTAGAGCCCAAGTCACCTTGATCGACCCAGTGGAAGCGTACATCAAGTCGCTACCGCCTGGTGAGGAGCCGGTTACGTTAACAGTCGCTCAGGAATCCCAGTCAATCTGGTCCATCATGCTCTTGGTCGATAACCGCGAGGAAATCGAAAGTATAGCGGATAGCGGCTCCCAGATCATCTCCATGTCTGCTGAAGTCGCTAACTATCTCGGTATCTCCTACGACCCTAGCATCATTCTGAACATGCAGAGCACTAACGGTACTATGGACAAATCCCTCGGTCTAGCTCGTAACATCCCTTGCACTGTTGGCAGTATCATGCTGTACCTTCAGATCCACGTCCTACGCTCCCCTGCTTACAACATCCTGCTCGGTCGCCCCTTCGATGTCTTGACCAAGAGTACCGTCGATACACTTAGCGAAACGGAAACCACGATAACAATAACAGACCCCAATACCGGCCTTCATTGCACCATCCCTACGTTTCCCCGCGGTCAGCACAAGCAACAGAGGGTTCAGCCCAAGTATAGCGCCGGGCCGCCCCGTTGCTTTTGCCACCATCCCCACGGTTAGCGACTCTGAGGAAGACTTAGCGGTCGTCCTCGACTATGACCACCAAAAGCACTCCGTTATAGTGCAATCACATACCCCGCTCGATTCAGAAATATTAGAAAACCCAAAAACAGTTTCCGACAATCTCTCTCTTGCTTATCTATATGCGACCGCTAGCGACCTTTCCGAAGCCGTTATCCCACCGCGTTCTTATTTTGTTTCCACTAGTCTCTCCGATCCCTCTATTCTTGGCCAAGCATCTGGAATGCTCGATACCGTCTCTACCCCCATTTACGTTAACGTCCCCTTCTCAGCCATTTATGCCACCGCCGAGCCAAAACGCAAAGGAGTCCAAGTCAAGAAGAAATATAAGCCTGTCGCGTTGAAGACCAAGCCCGTCGCTAACCATGTTAGCGAAGACTTCCGAATCGAACGACACATCCTTGGCAACCCCTTAGCAAACATACCCAAGCTCGATCCTAATCCCCTTCCTTTCGTACCGACTCCTCATTTTACTGACAACCACAAAGTGATTTTCGTTAAGGAACACGATACCAGCTTTCTTACCCCAGATGAGCTTAACGTACTTGTGGACCTTGTCACTAAGCAACAAAATGCATTTGCTTGGGAAGATTCCGAACGAGGTAGCCTTCGACCCGACTTCTTTCCCCCCATTTGCATACCGACCATCCCTCACATTCCTTGGGTTCAGCACAACCAACCGATACCACCAGGCCTCGAAAAGGAAATCTGTGAAATCATCTGTAGCAAGATCCAAGCAGGCATTTACGAGCCTTCAAACTCCGCTTATCGGTCCTGCTGGTTCTGTGTCTTGAAGAAAAACGGTAAACTTCGCCTAGTCCACAGTCTCAAACCGTTAAACCAAGTCACAATCCGCCACTCTGGTGTTCCCCCTTTCCCGACCACGTTGCTGAATCCTTTGCTGGCCACATATGCAGCGCTACCCTCGACCTCTACATTGGCTACGATGAATGCCTTATCGATCCCGCTTCCCGCGACTTAACGACTTTCCAGACACCGTTTGGTGCCCCCCGTTTAGTAACGCTCCCAATGGGATGGACTAATGCTGTGCCCATTTTCCATGATGACATCACCCACATCCTCCAGCCCGAGATCCCCCATAACGCCCTCAGCTTCATCGACGATGTTGGCTTTAAAGGCCCGAAGGACTGGAAACTCGTTAACGGCACACCCACATCCCGACAATCCCAACATTTGTTTAGCGCTTTGGGAGTTCTTTGAGCTCCTGAACCATGTCCTTCAGCAGATGAAGTACTGCAGTGGTACTTTCTCTGGTCATAAGCTCATCCTTTGCGCGCCTACCTTCAAGATCCTGGGCCACATTTGCACTCCTAGCGGCCGAGTTCCTGATGAAAACCGTTTAGCGCTATTGGACCGCTGGGGCCCTTGCCAGTCGTTAACCGAAGTCCGTGCCTTCCTAGGTACCATTGGAGTCCTCCAGATGTTCGTTAAGAACTTCGCCCATCGCGCTCATCACCTAACGAAGCTCACCCGTACTGGAGTCCCCTTCGAATTCGGACCCGATCAGCTTAACGCCCAGAAAGACCTCGTCAAGGCCTTACACAATGCTAAACCCCTCATCCCCATCGACTACAAATCCGACAATCCAGTTATCTTAGCAGTCAATACTTCCTACATAACGGTTGGTTTCTACCTTTGCCAGTGTCCTACCGACAATCACAAACAGCGCCGCTATAACCGTTTTGGCTCCATCACCCTTAACAAACACAAAGCTTGCTTCAGTCAGCCCAAGCTCGAGCTTTACGGTTTGTACCGAGCCTTGCAGGTGCTACGCATGTACCTCCTAGGCGTTAGGAACCTTATCATTGAAGTTGACGCTCGCTACATCAAAGGTATGCTGCAGAACCCGGACATTCAGCCCTCCGCTAGCATGAAGCGCTGGATCATGGCCATCCTTATGTTCCACTTCGAGCTAGTACACGTTAAAGGAACCTACCATGGACCAGACGGCCTTTCGCAACGACCGTTACAGTCTACCAACCCTCCCCCAGACAATACCGACAACAACATCTTCAAAGACTGGGTCGATCGTATGCACGGATTCATGCACCATGTTCAGCTACCGACCGCCCTCGCCCGCTCTGCCTCTACCATCCCTTGTTTACCCCCATTTGCCCATTACCTACCGACTCTAGCAACATTTGTTAACAACACAGTTCCCCTTACCGAAGTCTCGACTCCACCCGTTACCAACCCCCTTTCCTAAGACAATGTCCCTTGCCACCCCAAGGCCCTTGCCGGCGACAAAAGGGTCCAACTTGTTAAGCAGTGGCTTACCGACTTTGAGCAACCGCCAGGCCTTAATGACAAGGCCCTTGCTACCTTCCTTTGCTATGCTAGTGGCTTCTTCCTCGCTAACGGCAAGCTTTGGCGATGCAATCGTAACGGTGAGCATAAGCTCTTCATACCAACCGACTTGCAACTTTGCATCCTACACGCTATGCATGACAACCTTGGACATCGTGGTCTGTTCGCCACAAGAGCCACCCTGCTGGAGCGCTTTTGGTGGCCACAGGTAGCGGCTGATATCATCTGGTACATCCACTCATGCCACATTTGCCAAGTCCACCAAATGACCAAAGTCCTCATACCGCCTACCATCGCTACCCCCGCCGCCCTATTCGGCAAAATCTATATCGACACCATGTTCATGCCGCCTTTGAACAAGTTCAAATATATCATCCAAGGACAATGTTCACTAATCCACTACCCCAAATTCCGCATGCTCGTTCACAAAAATACCAACGCTATCACTAAGTGGCTCTTTGAAGACATCATCTGCTGCTGGGGCGCCCTTAACGAAATCGTTACCAATAACGGTCCCCCCATCATTAAAGCCGTTGCTTACCTCACCAAGAAGTACCACATCAACCACATTTGCATATCCGGCTACAACAAACGCGCTAACGGTATTGCCAAACGACCCCACTTCGACATTAGACAAGCTCTCTTCAAAGCCGTTAATGGAGACCAGTCCAAGTGGAGCTCAGCTGCTTACTCCGTCTTCTGGTCAGAACGTGTTACCGTCCGCCACTGCATGGGTTGCTCCCCTTACTACGCTGCTACCAGTACTCATCCCCTATTCCCTGCCGACATCATAGAAGCAACCTACCTCCAGCCACCTCCCAATTCCCTGTTAACGACTACCAACCTCATCACTCAACGCGCTATCGACCTCCAATGCAGACAAGCCAATCTCAACCATTTACATGATATCGTCCTTACCGCCTGCCGGCTAGCAGCTCTCTGTTTTGAACAAGAGCACGCCCCTACCATTTGAGACTACGACTTCAAGCAAGGAGACCTAGTGTTGATGAGGAACAACACGCATTGAAGTCACCCATAACAAGAAGATGCGACCTCGATACTTAGGACCGCTAGTGGTGATTTCACGTAACCGAGGAGGCGCTTACATTCTCTGCAAACTCAATGGATCCGTACTCCACCGACTGGTAGCCGCCTTTTGCCTAGTCCCTTATTTCGCCCGTGAACACATCCCTCTCCCTACCGATGCCTTCGACATCAATACCAACCGTTTAAGAATGTTAGAAGAAACCGACTTACTCGACAATGAAGAACCCATTAATCCCAACGACTCATTGGACATTGCTGCCGAAGAAGACTAGAAAACACCATTAACACCTATCCACCCCACTCACCGTTGAAATCCGCAAAAAACCTTAACGGCTTTTGATAAGCCCTTGTCTCTATTGTTCCATTTCGCTTTTCATTCCTACTTACTCTTTTTCTTTCTATTCATCATAGACTGTCTTTCTACATATGCTTTCTGACATACATGCCCACTGTTAAGCCCTCTACTTATTCTTTCCAACTTGTCACCACTGTTCCCCATTCGCTTTCCATTAAGACGCTGATATGCCCCGGTCAGCGCTGGCAGCCCGACACCGACAAGTCGAACCAAGCACGTGACCTCGGCACGTGACCGCTAACGACCGACTGGTAACGACACCGACCGTTACCGACCTTTCCCTTAACGACCCAGCCGACCTTGCGACAATCCAGGCCCCTCTCTATGGCCCCTGACATGCATTATCACATGCATCTGCTACACTTACTATCTCTTACCGGTTTCCCCTTTTATCGCCTTACTCCCGACACGCCTTATCACATTATCACATGCAACCGCTACACTTACTATCTATTACCGGTTTCCCCCTTTTATCTATCACCTTACGTACCTATAAATACTACCCTGTCAGTAGCTACAAAACATCGAATCGTACCAGAGTCCAGTCCCCACTTCAGACTATGCTTAAGATCTCGTTCATGCTCTTGCTTCGTTAACGGCTGATTTGGGATTACCCAGTCCAGTCTACTTTGCTCCTCGCGCTTAGCCCGACGGTATTGTTGGACTAGCACTCGTCGCCTTCGTTAAGCGCCATACGGGCGCCCTCGCTCCGCTTTCGTTAAGCACCATACGGGTGCCCTCGTTTTGCCTTTGTTAAACGCTAGCGCTTACAGCTAGTGGCTCGTATATTTCCGTTAACTCTTCCGCTATTCCTTAACAACCTTTTGGGTCTTTGACAGATTTCTCACTTAGCAGCGATTCAGCGCAGACATTAGCGTCCGCACCATTATCTCTTACTGCTCTCTCACACTTCCTTACCAACTCCGACCTCTCATCTCCTTACCAGGTTTCTGGGACTTTGCTTGACTCCTCTCATACACACGTAACACTACTGCTTGCTAGCTATCCCTATCTAGCTGGTCTTGTTGGTTGTTTCCTGCACGGCAGCTAGGCGGCAAGTCAGCGCATCAACGCAGTCGTTAAGTGACATTGCACAAGTGCCATGATGATTTACTGAGCGTTTATCTTTCTTTTTATTTTTCAAACCGTTTATTCCCCTTTTTGCTTCGATCTTTCGCTATCCATTTCACTTTTTTTAGACCACTATCGTACCGGTCAATCCAAACTCCAAGAAAATTGTTTATTTCAAAAGACCCCTTAAGGGAGTCAGTCTTCGATAGTAATAAAACAAAACTAAAAGAAAAAGTTTTTTTTTAGGGTGCAGCAGAGGGGAGATCGTCATCCAAAGGCAGCTCTCCATCCCCCGACTTCCCCCAGTACTCCTCCATCACCCCCGCCTCTGTCTGCCACGTGATGAAGGTGTTGCAGTCGTCTTGATAGCGTGTTAGCGCACTTCGCACCCTTGCCAGCAGTCGGTAGCGAACCCGCGCCCGCTCGCAAGTTGTCCTCCGCTGCCTGCATCTCTCTCCCCATCAGCCACCCGACCTCTGCCGCTCTCACCTGATACCACTCCAAGTCCACTCTAGGGTCAAATGGGAACGGGACCAGTAGGTCCTCCCCCAGCCACTCGATCTCCTCCTCCTTGACAGTTGGTCGAGGAGGAGCCCCGAACCTCTCCACCTACCAAATTTCATTAGCATTACTGGTCCGCCGTTAAGGAAGAGCATACTTACCAAGTCTCTTGCCTCTGCTTCACCCGTCTCATCCCCCATCTCCACCTCCAGCGTCTCCATTTCTACCAGTCTGTCATTAGGAAAAACCAATCGTTAGCCACAGTACGTGACAAGAAAGCAAGTACTTGCTGACTCCCGCTAGGACCTGCTACCGGCTCCGCCTCCCCAGTCACTCCTTCCCCGCCCAAACCTCACTCTACCGTCCCCATTACCGCCACTCCTTTCTTGGGGGGAGTCCCTTCACGAACTCCTTCAACCGACCCTTCTTCATTGGACTCCAGCCGGCGCCGTTTAGAGCTCCTCGCTGGCGTCGGTATCTCCTCATCACTCGACTCCACTACCGATTGGCTCCTTACCGGCCTTTTCCCCTTATCCTTGCCCTCCCCGTCACCAGCCCTCTCCTGACGCGTCAGTAAACTTAGCATCATCTTCTTCACTGCAATGGCCTTGCCAGCCACGTCGAGCTCCTGCTGCCCCTCCAGATACCTCCTCGCCGCCCATACCAAGGCGGCCTCCTCCGCCTTCTTCCCCTTGTGGCCCCCACGGCGACCCCGTAATGACCTCCCCCATACTGAACAACCTTTGCTAACCTCGTTACAACGGTAGCAAGATAAGTTGCCGGTCGGGTACCAGCAGCCTTCTGGGTCATTAAGGGCCCAGCAGCCACCGCACTACCGTCCGAGACATTAAGCCAAAACAATATTCAAGTAGATAAGCAAGAGACTTACTGCCCCCACCCTCTTGCGGAAGGCAGCCCTCGCTGCAGGAGCCACCAGTTTCCTCTCCTTCCTTCGCCCAACTAGTTCCCCTGCGCCTGCTCCCGTGTCAAGAACTGACAAGGGCAAGCGCCCACGCAGCAATCTCTTCAGCTCCCAATCGTTAAATGACTTGTGAACTGCCACCTCCTCATTGCTTCCTTTGTCCTCCTTGTCCTTGGCAGCCTGCTCCTTGCCCTTCAGCGAGCGTCCTCTGCTACCGGTCGTCGTTAATATCTTAATGGCCGCGATAAAGAGAACGAAGAACTTACCTTTGGCACTGTCATCATCCTCATCCATGCCCTTGCCTCCATTGCCGGCCTGGGAGTCCTAGGAGTCTGCGGTAATGCCGGCAACTCTGCTCCAGCGCTACCGGCAGCTCCGCCCTGCCGACTTGACCCCTCGCCACGGTCCTCCCTCGTCCTCGTACCGGCCAATGCCATAGGATCCTTGATGAGGTGCTGAAGGAAAAACTGGTCATCAAAAGGGAGTTCCTTGAATAACTAGGAAATACCCTTAACGACGCTGCTAAGTCAGTAGCGGCACCATTAGCGCTTACCGTCATTGGCCCCACAGTCACGTCCTCAACCTCTAACTCTCCCGCTGGCTGCTCACCCTTAATGCAAGCGTTAGCATACCGACAAAGACGTTAACAAGCGAAAAAGACTTACGAAAGCCTTGTCGAAGGGCCTCATCCAGGCCTCCTGCTGGTACTGGGCATACAAAGCCTGGCACTCTTCCCCTACCGCCTCCTGCTCCGCCCACATGATCCCGGCTGCCACCCGCTGACTCAAACCAGTGCAGGTACATCGACAAAATCGACGTAGCCGCCGCTTGAGGGTTGGTAGCGAGCAGCGCGCGCCCCATTGTTAGGACCTTTGGCGCTTTTCCCAAGAAGTCCTGCGCGGCTGCCAGGCATGCAAAAGAAGCCACGTAGCTGAAGAAATCTGGAGTCGACATGATGAAAGAAAAGTGAGACAATGAAGTCCAAAAGGACTGCTGGAGTTTATTTATGATCTTTTGGTATGGCGCACAGACCAAGACCCCTTTGCACGGACCAAGACCCCCTCGCACGGACCATGCTTAACAATCACGGGACTTCGAGGATTTTCCTTTGACTGGGGACAGTCAGTTTTTCAGTCAAGGGGAGATGATACGACCCGGTCAGCGCTGGCTGCCCAACACCAACAAGTCAAACCAAGCACGTGACCTCAGCACGTGACCGCTACCGACCAACCGCTAACAACACCGACCGTTACCGACCTTTCCCTTAATGACCCAGCCGACCTTCAAGAATCCAGCCCCCTCTATGGCCCCCGACTGGCAGCCAACAATCGATCGTAAAATTATTTTCATTTACTATTTTCCTTTCTCAATTTACTTACAATTTTCATCATATTACTTACAATTTTCCTATTCAATAGCAGCCCCCAACATGCATTATCACATGCGACTGCTACGCTTACTATCTCTTACCAGTTTCCCCTTTTATCGCCTTATGTACCTATAAATACTGCCCTGTCAGTAGCTAAACATCATTGAATTGTACCAGAGTCTAGTCCCCATTTCAGACTACACTTAAGATCTCGTTCACGCTCTCGCTTCCTTAACAGCTGATTTGGGTTTACCCTGTCCAGTCTCCTTCAATCTCCGCGCTAAGCTTAACAGTATCGTTAAACTTAGCACTTGTCATCTTCATCAAGCGCCATACGGGTGCCCTCACTTTGCCTTTGTTAAGCACCATACGGGTGCCCTCGGTTTGCCTTCATTAACGCTAGCGCTTACAGCTAGCAACTCATATATTTCCATTAACTCTTCCTAAATTCCTTAACAACCTTCTGGGTCTTTGCAGATCTCTCCACCCGCTGTGATTTGGTAGCAACACTAGCAGTTTCACCATTATCTCTTACCGCTCTCTCCCTCTTCCTTACCAACTCCAACCTCACAACTCCTTACCAAGTTTCTGGGACTTTGCTTGACTCCTCTCACACACACGTAACGCTACTACTTGCTAGCTATCCCTATCTAGTTGGTCTTGTTGGTTGTTTCCTGCACGGCAGCTAGGCGGCAAGTCAGTGCATCAACAATAGCATAGCACTAGGTCTACAATGAAGCGGATAGACCCAGCTTCATTACGAGTGCCATCTATGTTGTACATGGGAATGGGATGAGTGAGAGGTCAAGTGGTGAGACCGTGTTGCTCCACATATGCCACATCAATGAACATTCCCGTGGCTCCACTGTCAAGTAGGGCAGAGACATGACATATCTGTTGGGTGTCCGTTGTTTCCACTTCTACGTTGAGGTGCAGGGAGTTGGAAGATGGTGTGGCAGCTACAATGTATCAACAAGGAAGACAACGCTCCCAGGCTGGGATACGATGATGGGATGTAGAGAAATGGAGGGGGACTCCAGCCAAATCCTCAGCTGGAGGGGTATCTTGTATGGCGGAAGGGATGCTCTCAGTCTCAGGTTCAGTTGTAGAACTACTAGCAGATGTATTGGCAAATTCTACAGACAGACAGGAGAACCGATTAACATTGAGCAGCGGAGGCATACAACTCATCTGTCGCTCCATTAAAAATCCTCTTCTGCTTCAAGAGAAGGGGCATTGCCAACCGCCAGCTCCTCAGAGACAGTCTTCAGCACGGCAGTATCTGGTGAGGGTGCACCGACAGCGACCTTAGCGGCAAGCAGCTGCATCAGAAGCTCCTCTTGCTCTACTGGCAACAGATAGCAAACCTCCAAACCCTGAGGGCAGTAGCGCGCGAAGTGGCCAGGCTTTCCACAGCGGCAACAGAGCAGAGGGGTGGACAAACGCTGACAGGAGGCATTGACGTCCATCGGGATGCCTGCAGGCAAGGGGCAAGGGGCAAGAGGAACAGGTCAGACTGCTGGGAGTGGATGAGGAGCAGGATGTGTTGCGGATGTCATGGGGAGGTGAGGGCAAAAGGACATCGCTGGGCAAGACTGAGAGTAGGGGCAGCGTAACTCGCGTTACAGCTCCATGAGCTGCCACTGGTCTCGAGCTACCTTGAACCAGGATTTGATGTGCTCATCACTGGGTCAACCTTCAGCCAGATTATTGATTCAGTCAATGAGAGTGGGGTGAAGGCCATCCCTGAAGGTAAGACAAAGTTGGAGACCGTCCAGGTACCCAGCCTGCTCAACGAGCGCCCTAAATGAGTCGATATACTCATCCAGTGTGCACTTCCCTTGACCATACTGGTCTCAGTCTTGCAGAGAAAGTGCTGCAGTCTCTGCCGGGTCCAGAGGAAAGAACTCCGCACGGAAATTGGCCTTGAAGGATGCCCAATCCGCAAAGCTGCTTATTCCACCAGGGCATCGGAAAACTCGTAGCGCATAGGTCCATGTGCGACCAGTCTTCATGTAGGAGAGCACCCAGGTGATCTTCAGCATGTTGGAGGTGAAAGCGTCGCCAGCAAGCTGGATGTAGGTGATGCAGGATTGCAGGAAACATTTGCCTGTGGTGCGACTACCATCATAGGCATCTGGGAGTGCAGGTCATGGAATTTTGGCGAGCAAGGAGGAGGAAACGACGCGATGAGGTAGCGAGGGTCCCGCTGGAGGCATGGGCATTGTAGGAACTGAAGGGGATAGTGGGGGAAGGCGTTCTACAAGCGCTTGAAGAGATTGAGCGATGGTGTCTGTAGTTTGGCGCAGTCCAACGAATTCTGTGGTGTGATGGGTGAGAGAGTCTTGGGTAGCCTGCACCTGGGCTTCTAGAGCAAGCAGTCGGTTCCAGGCCTTGTCCTGGGGGCTAGAGATGCCCAAGGAATTGGCTG
>QGOB01000581.1:0-15790 GCA_003313055.1 Termitomyces sp. MG145 | reverse complement strand
TCCTCCTAGCATCTTACCTAGAGATAGGGTGGAGTTGAGTACAAATCAAACTCACTATCTATCCTGTCCCTTCACTGGCAAGATAAAGTGGCCCCACTTAAGAGTGCCAGCCCAAAAGTTCAGAGTCTATGTAACTAGAGGGGGCTGCAACCACTATAAGGACTATAGCACAGACACAAAGTAATCAACCTAAAAATTATGGATTAAAGGCTTTAGAGCTCAGAGCCCATAACCTATTGAAGACAGGCAAGCACAGGGGACTGAATAGTCACTAAAGCTGAAGTGCAGAGTCAGAAACTAGATGTATTGAGTGTGAGTGAAATATTAACCTGAAGTCCAGAGTCAGAAACTGGGGACTTCAGGTAAATCCAACTACATTATATACTAAAAGTGTATGAATGGAATGAAGGAACCTGACTGAGACTTGAATGGAATGAAGGAACCTAGATGAGACTTGAATGGAATGAAGGAACCAAACTGAGACTTGAATGGAAAGAAGGAACCAAAGTGAGACTGGAATGGAATGAAGGAACCAAAGTGAGACTGGAATGGAATGGTACTCATGGAGATAGTATGGTGAATTCTGGGAATGTATGGCACATTTTAACAAATGCATCCCCTTGTAAGATGCTTTAGCAATATGGAGTTGATATGACTTGCTGTCAAAAGGCTAGGGCAAGAAAAGCTAATCATGAAGGAAACAAGAGTAACTGCAAGTGGTGAGAGAGCTGACTGACAATGAGAAAAGCTGACCATGATGAAAGGATGCAACAAAAATGCAATTTATATTTAGTTATGATGTGGCAATACCAACTTGTAATTACATAATTTTTGATGCAATGCACCTCTCACCAAACCCAACCTTTGGCACCCCCACTCAGAGACAAGGTGCAGAGCAATTAAAAGAAAGGTGACTGACCAAAGAGAAAGAAAGCCCCCCCACTGAATTAAAGTCCTCCCACTCAACAAAACAATCCACTGTTCATCAGGCATTGAGATGAGTCTTGAGATCTTTCCACTTCTCCTTGTCCATACCCAACTGCTGGCAATGTTCCCATTCTGTGGTTGCTTGAGTAAGAACACATGTGAACTCTCTGGTGGACATGGCTTGAATGGGCTTGTCATCATTGGAATTGAAACTGTCAGTATCAGAGGTGGCATATGAATTGCAAGCAAATTTGGTGGCAGCAACATCAGAGTCAGAAGTAGATGGAGAGCAGTTGTGATGATGGCATCAATCAATGGCCTCATGGTTGAGCCTCTCATACCTCGGTGCCTCATCATCATTCTTTGAGTTTTCTCTTTCCTTTCCTTTTCCTTTGTCTTACCATACATCACCCTAACCTCATCTGCTGCATCAAGATTGAGCGCAGTCCATGTGTCTTCCTGGTTGGTGAGTGTCTTCTTGACAGCAGCAAGTGAAGGTTCCTCTGACTGAGTAGTGAGAAGAGTGTGAACAATGGAGAAGTTGGGATGGAGATTCATAAGAATTGAGTCAAGGACATCAATGAGAGGAGGAGCATGGCCAAGTGCAGTGAGGGCATTGTGAGCAGAGATGATGTCTTGAATGTACACTGAGACTGGTTTTTCAATATTGTGCATAGGATTATATAGGTGCTTCTTGAGCTCGAAGTGCTTTGCATGGCTGTCCTTCTGAAACTCAGTTTTGAGACTGATCCAGACAGCATTAGCAGTTTGAGCAGGGTTGGTGTTCTTGAAGTGAGTATGAATGATGTCAGTAGAGAAAATGGTCTTGTAGAGGGTGGCATGAGCAGATTGATCATCTTTGGACCAAAGAGCAGCAGCAGAAAAATTGCTAGGCCAAGATGCCTCACTCTTGATGTGTTCCAAGATGTCATGCCCAATAAATGTCATCTCCAGCTCCATGACCCAAGCATCATAGTTTGATCCACAAACTTGTTGTCTGGATTGAACGTGCAAAGCATTTCATAATAGGAAGGCACCATGATCAGAAGTGATGAAAAACTCAAACAAGGAATAAACTGTGTGCTGAATTTGTGTGCAGTTGGGGCCAATGACCTGTCAAAAGGCTAGGGCAAGAAAAGCTGACCATAAAGAAAACAAGAGTAACTGTGAGTGGTGAGAGAGCTGACCCACAATGAGAAAAGCTGACCATGATGAAAGGATGCAACAAAAATGCAATTTGTATTTAGTTATGACATGGTGATACCACCTTGTAATTACATAATTTCTGATGCAATGCACCTCTCACCAAACCCAACCTTTGACACTTGCAAATCCAAAATTAGAGCCTTCTATGTTGTCTACATAGTTTTGCTATGCTCAAAATCAGTTATATGCCTCCACATGCCATATGACAAGAAAGTACATGCCAAGAAGTTTTTCATTGATACTAGCACTGACACCTGTGATGCGGCTATCTAGCCTACCAAAATTGGCATATCAGGATTTTTCACCAATGTCACATGATGGCTGCAACCTTCCCTGCCACCAGAACATTTTCTATATCACCAGTCATTGGAGTCATGTCTTGGTTGTGCCTTCTAAAAAAAAGTAAGGAAGGATTAGCCTGGAGGTCTAGGCCTACTACACATAACATGTTCCATGGCCACTGACAGGTGAAAGAAGCATATTTTGCAAGTAACTTGATTAGATACTGACTCTTTTGTGTCATCAGCACATGACTCACAGCTGCTATTTCAGGGATAATTGATATTTTTTCTGTTAGCCATGAAAGCATAATCATTGTCTTTCTGCTTTCTGTGTGCCAAATAAATGCTCATTTGCCATGAATTGATCAGCTGTATAATCAGTGTCTTTGCACAGATCTGTTTAATCATCTCAAAGCACTGCTTATGCAGTGGTCTCCAGTGGAAGGGTGAACCATTCTGGGTCATGGCCATGAGCAGCCCTGTGTATGCAGTAATGTCTGGTAAAAAATTACCAATGTAATTGACCAGTCCAACAAATTGTTGGATGTCATTATAGTTATGTGGTGTTTGCCACTCTCAAATTCTATTGAGTTTGTCTGAATTGGGATGAATTCCCTGCACATCAATAATGTGCCCAAAGAAATCTACACTTTCCACATACAGTTCACATTTCTTCCACTTAAGGTACAAACAAGATTTTTGTAGTCATTTGAACACGACTCATAGATGTTGCTCATGCTCCTCTATGGAGTCCAAAAAGATAAATATATTGTCCAAGTAGACATGCATGAACTTTCTGATGACATCTCAGAATATTGAGGTCATTAACCTCTGGAATGTTGCTGGGGCATTACAATTGCCTATTTGCATGATATTACTCACAAATGTCCCCATTAGGGACAAAAACAATGTTTTTGATATGTCTTCTTTGCAGATGTGAACTTGCTTGTTTTTCAACCTATACTTGGCTTTTATGACATCCTTGCAAATTACTTCCTGATCTGGCAGTGGTGTAACATCCTTAATAGTGTTATCATTGTGCTGCTGTGCATTTAATGCTGTAGGTAGGATCCCATCCTTCTTGGGAATACACAGCAATGGTGCCACTTGCACTACCAGACATGGTTCCCATTACTTTGCATTGATGTATCAAGTTGTTTTTTCACAAAGTTGATCCTGCAGTGCTCACAGGCAGTGAGGAAGGTGGTATTTGTACTGCTTGTTCTCATCTATGAGATTGATCTCATGATTTACCTCCTGTCACAGCTAAAGCTCTTCCTTTGTCTCATTGACAATATCCACAAAGTCCTGTTGCCATTGCTGGCGCAATTGCGGAATATCCTCCTCACTTAAACTCTTATTTCCATGTCTTAGACATGCCAGAGCCTTTGGTTTAAATCTCTCCCAAAGTGCATGCAGATGCACCTACATAGAGTCCTTTGGGCTCAGTCTCAGAATAGGTTTTGACCTTGTTGTCCTTGTTGCTGACCTTACTCTCATTGCCTTAAGTGATATCCCATCAGAGTCCAACTCTGTTGGCTCAGATATTTTGTCTGTTAGTGGTTGACAATACCTCTCTTTGAGTTTGCTGTGACCCATATCTGTATGCTACCATTGGGGCAACTACCTTGTACTATCCTGGTGGCATTCATGGATCAAATGCCCACTGAACCTATGCCTAAAGTCATAAGTCCTGGTTAAAACAAACCATATTATGTGCTGAAAACTGTAGGCATAACAGGCAGACAACTCCTCAGAAACCGGAAAACATGGGAACACTTAAATAATTCACATTGCTGAAGGGCTAATAAAATAATAGAGTATTCTGACATGCAGGGGCACGAAAAATGGGCAATTAAATATTGATTATTATTGCTGGAATGGTGGACATAGCAGATCTCTGCCAGATATCTCTAATCAAGAGATAATCAAAGAATCTGACATCTTACTCCATGGAATAAAAAGATAGGAAAGTCCAGAAGATCAAATCATCGAAAATAGGCAAAGAAGGAAAGAGGGGAACAATAGGAATAAGGGGGAATAGTCCAGAACAGGGAGAAAGAATTTTAGGAATGATTCTGACTAGGGGAAAGACCCATAAAGAAAGATGATCAAAAGAGGAAATGTGGTTGCCACCAGAATGAATAGGATGGATCAATAATGATCAAAGGAAGATTAGGAAACATAGGGAGCAAAGTAGGAAGACTTAGGAAGAGCTGGGGAAAGCTCTGAGTTCAGGAGAGTATTTGGTATGTCAGAACAAGGTGAACTATCAGATACTCTAAAAGACAGAAGGAAAAGGGCTGGCTCAGGAAAAGTCAGGACATTGGACTACATGGAAATATGAATGTTAGGAAGAAGGGCATCAGATGAATATGCTCCTAGCATGTTTCAAACAGCTGGAACAAGTACATTCATGTCCTTCCAAGAAACATGAATGTTTTCCTGGAAGTGGAAGAATTCTGGAATATGGTGACTCTAGGACTTGTCAGGCAAGCTCCAGAAGCATCAGAAGTCATGGATTATAAATGGATAGGTGGCAGGGACAGAAAATCAGGTCTTGAGGCAGCAGGAAGGACCGATGTTATTGTTCCCTCCTCAGAACATGAATGTTTCATGGAAACAGTGAAACTCCAGAAAGTCTTCTTGAGTCTATCATGTTCTATGCAGGAAAGGGTTATCAATTAACTCATTGGTAACAGAACATGGTGGATGGACGGAAAATAGGCAATGTTTCAAGGGAATTCAATGGAAAAGGGAATATAATAATCTACTTATAGAATTCTCAAGTCACATGGAAAGATGGTCTGTGCACCCATTAGAACAGTATAAATAGAGTAGAAATAGGTTATAATCAACAGGCAATTAGTGGATAAAGGCCTGGTGGTTCCCAGGGAGTGAATTGCTTAGGCTGGAGTTCATTGAGAAGCCTCTATTTTAGTTTTCAGACTTATAGTCAGGAAACTAGTATGTATATATCAATACAAAAACTTGTTGCATCAGAACAATTTAGTGTGATTTACTACCAAGCTCCAGAACTACAGTAACTTTGCTTTTGCCAAGTACTATGCCATTACTGTCACTACCAAATTGCAGTGGTTTTCAAGAGATCTGTGAAGACCCAGAAGGTAAGGGTGGAGTTAATGGGAATGTACAAGTCACTGACCATAGGTGCTAGCATTAACAAAGGCTTGTCTAGGGCACCCATATGGTGCTTAACAAAGGCAAAATGAGGGGCCCATATGGCACTTAACAAAGGCAACAAGGGCTAAGTTCAATGATGCCATTAAGCTTAGAGATGAGCAAGAAGAGACTGGACTGGGTAAACCCAAATCAGACGGTAACAAAGCAAGAGAAAAAAGAGATCTGAAGCATGGTCTGGAATGGGGACTAGACTTTGGTATGATTCAATGATGATTAGCTACTGACAGTGCAGTATTTATAGGTATGTAAGGTAACAAAAGGGGAAACCAGTAAGAGATAGTAAGTGTAGCTGTTGCATGTGATAGCATATGTTGAGGGCCACTATTGAATAGAAAAATTGTCAGTAGATCAAAAAAGAAAATTGTGAGTAAAAAAAGGAGAAGGAAAATAAATTTACAATCAGTGGGCTATTAGTCATTCAGTTACAATTGATTATCAGCTGCCAGCGGGGCCATAGGAGGGCTGGATTGTCCAAGGTTGGCTTGGTTGTTAAGGTAATGGTCGGTGTCATTAGCAGATGGTTGTTAGTGGTCATGTGCCCATGTCACATGCTTTGTTCAATTTATTGTTGTTGGGCAGCCAGCACTGACTGGGTCATATCACCACACCTCATGATCTGCATGTAAGCACACCTGGTATGAACATAGTGGTCCAGATTCACATGGATCACATGTATGACTGTCTTAACTGCTTGTTGGTGGATGACTCCTTTGGATGACTCCTTGGAAGTCAGATTCAAGTTTCCTGATGGGGTGAAACCCCATGAAACAGAGGAGAAGCATGGATGTTTGCTACCATCTGGCAGCATGTTGCTATGGCAGAGATGACATGGATCAGGAGCAGATATTTGTATTGCACAAATTCATTGATGGTGAAGCATGGAACTGGTTCCACAGACATGTCCTGCACATCAACCATGACAAGCAGGACTGGACATTCAAGAAAGTCCTATTTGGACTCTATAATCATTTTGTAAATGCTGCTACTATGCAGGAGGCCCATGAGGCCTTCCAAATGGTGGTGTATGATGCTAAGACCAGTGTCCAGACATTCTACAATGAGCTGATAGCTCATGCATGGAATATGGCTGTGTATCCAAATGAGTATATAATCAGAGAGACATTCCTGGACAGAATACCAGCTGAAATGTGTCATATGCTTATACACAATGATAACTTATCTCCAGAGGGCAACACAGTGACCAAGTTCTTAGCATATGTGATACACTATGAGCAGTCTACCAAGACTGCTAATCATTATGACCAGCATAGCTCCCAATGCCTGGCAACCTTCCAGCCTGTAAAAATCAGGACCTTCCTGGCCAAGCAGTTAGAAATGGAGAAGAATTGCAATCTGCAATTTGTTGTGTGTGGAGTTGTACCCTCAGGTCAACAACCTGTATCTAGGCCAGCTAGTCAACAAACCATGACTAGAGAGGGAGCCTAGGCAAGTGGCAAGACCCCTGCATATTGTGCCAAAGGCAAACTGAGATGCTCCACTACAAGCAGCAGGACCCAAGCCTGCTCCTGAAGGAGCAGATAAGGCAAATAGGGCGGGTGGTGAACCAAACAACTTTCTAGACACTGTTTGGCACCCTCCATTTAATAACACTACCAATGGGATGGACCAACACTGTGCTCATCTTTCACAACAACATCACCTATATCCTCCTGCCTAATATTCCTCATAACACCCTCAGATTCATTGACAATGTAGGCATTAAAGGACTAAAAGACTGAAAAATCATTAATAGCACACCAACTAAGCATCTTGACAATCCCAACATTTGTTTAGCACTTTTGGGAGTTCTTTGAATGAACTTTTGAACCATGTTCTCCAGTGGATGAACTACTGCAGTGGTACCTTCTCCAGTCACAAGCTAGTTCTTTGTGTGCCTACCTTCAAGATCCTTGGCTCCTAACAGTTGCATCCCTTACAAGAATTGTTTAGTGTTATTGGACTGTTGGGGCCCTTGCCAGTTGTTAACCAAAGTTTGTGCTTTTCTAGGCACTGTAGGCATTCTCTGAATGTTCATTAAGAACTTTGCCCATTGCATTCATCACCTAGCAAAACTCACCTGCACTGGAGCTTCCTTCAAGTTTGGACCAGACCAGCTTAATGCCTAGAAAGACCTTGTTAAGGCCTTACATGACACCAAACTCTTTCACCTTTGCTAGTGCACTACCAACAACTGCAAGCAATGTTGCTACAACTGTTTTGGTTCTATCACCCTTAACAAATGAGAAGCTTGCTTTAGTCAGCCCAAGCTTGAGCTCCAGGTGCTATGCATATACCTCCTTGGCATTAGGAACTTGATTATCAAAGTCAATGTGTGCTACATTAAAGGTATGCTGCAGAACTCTGACATACAGCCCTCCGCTAGTATGAACTGCTAGATCATGGGTATCCTTATGTTCCACTTTGAACTTATACACATTAAGGGAACTTTCCACAGACCTGACAGACTTTCTTGACAACCATTACAGCCTACCAATCCTCCCCCAGACAATACCAACAATGAAGTCTTTGAAGATTGGATTGATCGTATGCACGGATTCATGCACCATGTTCAGTTACTGACTGCCCTTGCCTGCTCTGCATCTACCGCTCCTTGTCTACCCCCATTTGCCCATTACCCCCCAACTCTAGCAACATCTGTTAACAACACCACACCCCTTACCAAAGTCTTGACTCCAGCTGTTACTGACCCTCTTTCTTATGACAACATCCCTCAATCCCCCAAGGCCCTTGCTGGTGACCAGAGAGTCAAACTTGTTAAGCAATGGCTGACCAACTTCAAAAGACTGCCAGGCCTTAACAATAAAGCCCTTGCTACCTTTCTTTGCTATGCTAGTGGCTTCTTCCTTGCTAACAGTAAACTCTGGTGATGTAACCATAACGGCAAACATAAACTCTTCATACCCAACCAACTCACAACTTCATATCCCTACACACTGTGCATGATGACCTTGGACATCGCAGTCTATTCACTACAAGAGCTGCCCTGCTGGAACGCTTCTGGTGGCCCCAGGTAGTGGCCAATATTGTTTGGTACATCCATTTGTGTCACATTTGCCAAGTCCACCAAACAACCAAAGTCCTCATATCACCTACCATCACTATACCCACTGCCCTCTTCAGCAAAATCTATATTGACACAATGTTCATGCCACCCTCTCACAAGTTCAAATATATCATCCAAGGCTGTTGTTTGTTCATCCACTACCCCAAATTCTGCATGCTCATTTGTGAAAATACCGACACTATTGCTAAATGGCTCTTTGAAGACATCATCTGCTGCTAGGGCACCCTTAATGAAATTGTTACCAATAACAGCTCTCCCATCATCAAAGCCATTGCTTACCTCACCAAGAAATACCACTTGAACCACATTCACATCTCCAGTTACAACAAATGCACTAATGGTATTGCCAAATGACTCCACTTTGACGTTATACAAGCCCTCTTCAAAGCTGTTAATAGAGACCAGTCTAAGTGGAGCTCAGCTGCTTACTCTGTCTTCTGGTCAGAGCATGTTACCATCCACTGATGCATGGGCTGCTCCCCTTACTATGCAGCTACTGGTACTCATCCCTTATTCCTTGCCGACATTGTAGAAGCAACCTATCTTCAGCCACTGCCCAATTCCTTGTTAATAACTACCAACCTCATCTCCAGACACGTTATTGATCTCCAACACAGACAAGCCAGGGGGGGCATGGTAGTCCTGTTTGGAAGGGGAGATGGGTCTGATTGAGAGGAGGGTGTGGAGGTGCAGGAGCCCTGGAGCATGGTTTGCGAGGAGGGGGTCCATTCCCATAGTTGCCTCTGAGGTCAAGATAGGGGGTCTGTCATGGACAAAGTCAGGTACCAGAGGGGGTGGTTGTAAGGGGACAACCCTAGAGACCATCCTTCCCTTTTCCTATTCTTTTTCCCCTTCCTTTTCCCTTCTGTTTCCCTCTAGATACTATCGGTACATATTGTGTCTGCATTTCTGATCACCTGACCTTGCTCTCAAGGTCATCTGATCCCTTCCTGGCCATCTGACTTCTCCAGACCACCTGACATTGCCAGAGTCACCTGATGGTCATTACCAATCCATTCCCTGGCAATGTCCAAGTTTTTATCTTTTTATTCCCACAGTATTTTTCCAGTGGCTTCTGTGTACTATATAGTTGATTCCCATGCTTCTGGGGCCTCAGAAGCGTCCACAGCCTGGCATAGGGATTCCTCAGACTTATTCTCCTTGGATATCCCTCTGCCAGGTGAGTAGCTAGCTCCTGTATACTGTAGCCACTTGCTAATACATCTTTGGATATCCCTCTGCCAGCTATGTGACTTCCACAGCTCTCTGAGGTCGCCCTTACAGCAGAATAAGTCTCTTCTGACTGATCTGGGATTACCCAATCAGTTGTGCTTCCCTGTCTGCCTCTGCTTCGCTTCCAGGACCCCACAACTGCCTGCTACATCCCCCATTTGTCTCCCTTTGGTCCCTGTCCTGCTATGCCTCCCACCCTCACCTCAGGCCCTCCTCCTGCTCCAGACACTTCAACTCCCACTCACAATGACGCCTATGCTTGGTTAGACGCTGTAGAACAGGGCCTTCTCACCTCCAACACCACCCAACTTGCTCTCAGCCAGCAGCTTTCTGTTGTCCAGGCCCAGCTTCAAGAACTGCTTTCAGCTATGTGTCCGACATCTGTAGGAGTCTCCCAGGACCCCTCCTCTCTCCCTCACACCTCCCCCTTGCCGGTTTCAGACTCTCCTGCATCTGAGCACCTTCCTGCAGCGGCCGCCACCCCGCTGCACCTCCCTACGCTGACAATTGTGTGCAAAACGTTGTCGGCTATTAAGGCAGCTCCTCCTCCCTCCTTTGATGGTAATCAGGCCCAGGGCCGCCAGTTCCTGACAGCATGCAAGCTGTACATCAGTCTGAATGCCTCTTCTTTTACTGACTCTGCTCAAACAATCAAATGGGCACTGTCATATATGAATGCAGGTAGAGCAGCCGATTTAGTGCAGGAGATCTTGGAGGATGACGTGCACATGTTCCCTGACTGGGCTGCATTTGAGTCTTGGTTTCTCACTGAGTTCACGCTGATGAAGCCCAGCGTGCAGCCCTCATGCTAGAAGGGACCTCCTACTACCAGCAGGGACGGACACTGGATGCATATGTTGATGGGTTCAAGCTACTGGTCCGGCGCTCAAGTTTTCCTAGGTCCTTGCAGCTAGTTCTCCGCTTCCGCCGGGGACTAGACTCCCTGATCCGTCGACGGATTGATGGTATGGTGGAAGGACGTCCCCGGGATGATGACATTGATGGTTGGATTGTAGCTGCACGCCTCATTGACCAGAACGCTCATGCAGACCGCCAATTCGAGTCATTCCACCCCTCTCAACCTTGTCAGCCAGCGCCCGCTCCTCCCGCCGCATCCGTCATCTGTTGGGCCCCCGCTCCCCTACCAGCTCCTCCTAGTGCCCCACCAGCGCGGGCCTCTGCATTCAGTGCCCCCGCAGCTGCTCTGCCTGCTAAGATCCCCATGGGAATTCCTATGGACATTGACGCTGGCCAGAAGAAAGGAAGCATCCCTCCTTCAGTATGCTGCTGCTGTGGACAGTCTGGTCATTGGGCTCGCAGCTGCCCTCAAGGGTTGGACGTCCATTGCTTGTCTGTGGATGAGCGCGATGCTCTCATCATGGAGCTCCTTGCTGCAAAGGATGCATTAGGAGTTCGCTCCCCCAAACAATCCGAGCCAGTGCCAGTTGAGGAGGAGGAGGAGGTGGTGGTAGAGGATTTTTAGTACCGCAGTGGATGGACCGTATGCCTCCACTGCCTAGCTCCAATCAATTTGCATGCCTGTCCGTAGAATCAGAGAATACAACTCTCACTTGTGATCCCTCTGTGTGCAAATTAATTGAAGCCCCTTCAGACATACTACCCTCTCTTCCCCCTCCTTCCTCTGAGCCTCAGCCCCACGTGTGCATTCCCCCTTGGGAGCATCATCTTCCCCGCTGCTACATAGTAGCCTCCACTCCATCCGCCACTTTGGGGTGCCAGAGATGTCAAGCTGTCCTAGACTGATAAGGAGAGCCCTTGTACGTTTAGAGAAGGCTACCAGGGTGATGCGCAATGAGTGCAGGATGTTGTTGCATTGTTAGACATAGGCCTTGACCCGTTGCTGGCATGTGAGGGGGAAAGATGGGGTGCACGCCGGAGGGGCTGCAGTGGGTCGGGGATGTTGGGGGTGGATGGTGTCATGGTTTTCTTGGACTAGGGCTGAGTAGGGATGGTAGGGTTCTAGAGCAAAGAATGCAGCACTGGCGGGGCCCCAGGCACTGAGCAGGATTTTGGGCAGCCTGCTTGGCAAGGTTCAGGAGTATGCTTCCAGGTGGGTTGGTCCGGGGTTGTAGCGCCAGTCCAGGGGTAGGCCCTGACTGATTGAGGGTCCATATGACATGGTGTTTGGGTCGGGGGCCCAGTGGCATGGGGGTAAGGCGGGGTAGTGTTTGATGGAGGGTGTGGAGTAGGGAGTGTGGGGGGAGTTAATGGCATATGAGCCCTTGAAGATGAGTCAGCCATAGTAGTCATACCCAGTGGGGGTGTAGGTGTAGGTGTATATAGCCATCGAGTATGGGGTAAGGTAGAGTCTTGATATTATGTCGGGTCCTGCTGATGACAGGGGCTCAGCTACACTGGTGAGTCCTTACTAGGCAAGCTCAGGAGGCCAACTACAGGTCCAGGGTTTCTCGGAAGCTCCGGTGCAACTATGAGTGGCTTGGAGTGAAGTCTGGATGCTCTGGGGTATGAGTAGCAGCGTGCATGAAGTCAAGAGTGCTCCAGGTTGAGGAGCACAAGTTCAGGGAATTGGGGCTTTTAGTGGAAGGGTGAATGGGGAACGGGGAGATAGTATTGATTGGGGAATGGAAATAGGTTTGGAAGTTGGTAGGGATGGGTATGGAACAGGTAGGGGATAGATTGATCAGGAAACTGGGAGATGATAAGAGATATGGAATGGGAAGTAGAGATAGAGAGGAAGGGATATGGAACAGGAGATGGAGAAATAGAGGAGAGATACAGAACAGAGATACAAGTCATGGAACAAAAGTACAAGGCATGGAGACAAGATACAAGAGACAAGACAAGAGAGAGAGACAGAGACACAAAACTGGATTGGAACAGAGACAGAGACTACAGAGAACTATGGTGAATATCAAGACTACCCAACTCATATGCTATCCTATGGTTTATATATTACCCTTCCGCTAAGTCCCAGGCAGGGTTCTAGCCCAGGACCATAGCATCTGATTGTCCTCTGGCTATGTCCCAGGATGGGCTTCCAGCCCTGGGGGCATGGCAGTTGTTGGAGCGTGCTGGTGCAGGCCACAGCTGTCTTGCATAGGGCAGGTTGGCAGTTGTGGTGCATGGTAGTGGCACCCATCCATGCCACAGAAGCAGGTGGCCTGATGACGTGCCAATGTTCATGGGAGGAATGTTGCAGAATGTTACATGATGGCTGGGATGCTGAGGGTTCGGATGTATCTGGTGACAGGGAAGCCTTGGGGTGACGTGTCAGCTGAGATGCTGGGGTTTGGTGATGCCCAGGGGTCTGTCTGGAGATGGACGCAGGTGTTGCCAATGCAGCATTATGAGGTTGTTGGTGGCCCTGGAGGTGTGTGAAGAGTGTGGGCAAGGTGTGTGCCGGGGTTGAGGCAGTGTATGAGGGTCTGGAGATGGTGGGGTCATGACACCAGAGTCTAGTCTCCATTCCAGACCACACTTCAGATCTCCTTTCACTCTTGCTTCATTACTGGCTGATTTGGGTTTACTTAGTTGAGTCTCTTCTCACTTGTCTCTAAGCTTAACAGTATCATCAAACTTAGCCCTTGTTGCCCCATACGGGTGCCCTTGTTTCACCTTTGTTAAGCACTATATGGGTGCCCTAGTCAAGCCTTTGTTCATGCTAGCACCTACAGCTAGCAACTTGTACATTTCTGTTAACTCCATCCTTACCTCTTAACAACCTTCTGAGTCTTCACAGATCTCTTAAAAACTGCTGAGATTTGGTAGCAACACTAACAGCCACACCATTACCTCTTACCATTCACTCCCACTTCCTTACTGACTCCAACCTCACACCACCTTAATAGGTTCCCAGAACTTTGCTTGACTCCTCTCACACACACATAATGCTACTACTTGCTAGCTACCCTATCTGGCTGGTCTTGTTGGTTGTTTCCTGCATGGAAGCTAGGCAGAAAGTCAGCACATCAGTGGGCATAGAGAATGGCCATGGCATTCAATACAGAGGTTCTGTCTCCCTGGCATTCCCAACACTATGGGGGTGGTTGCATTGTGACTGGTGTGTCTGGTCTTTGACCAGGGGGTCTACCATCTCCTTGACATTCACAACTATCTTGATCACTTCCATGATGCCTGCATTCATGGTTGCTTTTGTGGTCTAATCCATTGTCACTCCCTTCCAGACCTCTATCTGGTTCACTGGTCTGGGCAACAAATTGCCACCTCATATCATCCACAGGCATAACTCTATTACACCTTTCAAATGCTATTCCTTGATTGTCAATTAATGACTCCCCATGCTCTCTCAAGTCCTGGTTATGGATGCATCAATAATTTACATGCTTTGCCCAGGTTTCCTTCAGATGCCTTGCTGCCTGTTGCAGCCTTGCTGCTTCCTCTTTTATAGTGACCTGCTTATGCAGGGTCTTCATTTCTTGTGGTTGTGCTCTTTCTTCCAATTCTGCAGGCATAGTCATTACAGTTTTGACCTCAGATAGTGCCTGTCGAGGCATTCCACCAGTATTGCATTGACAGTTTGTGGCATTCTGCTGCCATAAGAAGTCCTGCTGAGACTCATCTGCTTGCCATGGTGCATTCAGCATATCCATTGCACATAGTCTACAGATTCAGCTAGAGTGGCTGTTGATGTTGCTGTCCCTTGAGCACTCTTACACTGGAGATATTCCTGTATCTCTAGTTCAAAGATACATGTACATAATTGTCACGACCCCGCCATCTCCAGACCCCCATACGCTGCCCCAGCCCCAACACACACCTCTCCCACACCCCTTGCGCACCTCCGGGACCGCCAACAACCTCCCAGCGCTGCACCGGCAACACCTGCGGCCATCTCCGAACAGATCCCCAGCCATCACTGAACCCTGGCATCTCGGCCAACACGTCACCCCGAGGCTTCCCTGTCACTGGACACACCCGGACCCCCGGCATCCTGGCCATCACATAACGTTCTGCAACATTCCTCCTGTGGACTGTCAGCACGTCACAATGCCACCTGCTTCTGTGGCGCTGAGGGGCGCCACCACCACGCACTGTGACCGCCAACCTGCCCAACACAAGCCCGCTGTAACCCGCACCAGCATTCCCTGACCACTATCACAACCCCAGGGACTGGGAGCCAGTCCGGCTAGAATCCTACCCGGGACTTAGCAGGAGAGTAGTACATAAACCATAGGGTAGCATACAAGTCAGGTAGTCTTGATATTAACTGTAGTTCTCCATATTTCTCTGTCTCTGTTTCTGTATCTATCTCAATCTCAATCTATTCTCTTGCCTCTCTCTCTCTTGTCTTGTCTCTTGTCTCTTGTCTCTTGTCTCTTGTCTCCATGCCTCATTTCCATTCCGTGACTCATTTCTCCTCTCCGTTTCTCTTCTCTGTTTCCTTACCTATCATCCGTATCTCTTTCTCTCTTCACCCCGGTCTCCTAACCAACCCACCCCACTCATTCCATACCTACTTCCCCCGTTCTGAACCTACTCCCACCCCAATCCGTACCACTCCCCTTCGCCATCCATCTCCCCCTTTGTTACGCCCCTACCCAACCCCCTGCTCCCATGCTCCCTTACCCGGAGCACTTTCTACTTTGCGTGCGGCACTACTCGTACCCCGGAGCGTCCGGACTTCCCCCGGACCACTCGTAGCTGTACCCGGAGCTTCTGCAAAGCCCCGAACCCGTACTTAGCCTCCCGAGCTCGCCTAGTAAGGACTTGCCAGTGTAGCTGGGCCCCCGTCATCAGCGGGACCTGACATAATATCAAGACTCTACCTTACCCCATACTTGATGGCTACATACACCTACGCCTACACCCCCGCTGGGTATGACTACTATGGCTGACCCATCCCCAAGGGCCC
>QGOB01000580.1:0-45036 GCA_003313055.1 Termitomyces sp. MG145 | reverse complement strand
TCCAAAACATTAATATTTCTGATAAAACAAAGGATTTTACCTGAGAACTACTTGAAAGAAATATGACAAGTGTTTACAAAGGAACACATTAAGATAAACATTATGTTTTTCTCTAGAAATAGACTGGAAACATTATTCATTTTTTCTATCTGTATCTTAGGAAAAATCAAAAGAAAAAGAAATTGTATTCCTCAAGGAAAAGCATTGAAATTGTTTGACTTTTTCTTTTTTGTTTTTCCAAATAAATTTTATGTAATATGTGAGGAAAACGAATTAGAAATTATTTGACATCTTTCTAATGGGTTTTTCTTCCCGAAAAATCTCCCAATTCCTGCAGTGTGTATTGATCTCAGCCCCACGGCTGCTGTCGGCAATCCAGAGCTAAAATTTTTGAGGGTCCTTGATGGGATGATCGGATATCGGAAAGGATTTTCAACCCCGTTCCGCAGTTGTTGATGAAATCAGCGGCGATCAAGACAGATTAGCACCCTCTTTTTCATGAAATTCCCTTGACGACCACAACGATGATGGGCTTGAGTACCAGGACGTTGTCTGTTAAAGTCTTCCTTCTGGGAGCAACTTTTACATTTCTTCTTATCATCTGCTCCTACACCAAGCCCAGCTTCCTCACATCAGTTACCTTCTCCGAGGGCTTCAACTTCGATAGGATACCCGGACAATGCCCTCCGAGAGCATACGGAAACGGTCGCTGGACTGGCCCACATAACCGTACAGGTATTCCTACTATGACAGACCAGTCTCAAGCGCTTGCTTTCTCTGGCTTTGAGGGCTGCGCCAGCTCACGCGAGTTCTACTGGCATCTCGCTTCTGACAACACTGATCAGTGGGACCGGTTTCCTGAGGCTCAGTCATACAAGTGGACCGTTGGTCCAGAAGATGGGTGTGAAGGCTTGAAGGAGCTGAACAAGGAGAGTATGGTAAGAGACATGGTCCAGCAGGGTGGATGGCTGTTGCTCGGTGACTCCATCACCGAAGGTCATTTCTTCTCCTTGTCATGCATTCTATACCCACACGTCATCGCTACACCGAACTATACGCCAAACTCTTACTTTGATCGCGCGTGGCCGCAGAACCTTTACCTTAACCCCGAATCGCCTCTCGCCAAGGATATGTACATTCCCGCTCACTTTAATATCACAAAGACTCCACTTGCCACTTTCCGACGTATTGATCTCCTCATGACATCTGAAGAACTTGTGCGCCTTCATGAGACACTTCATCCGGACACACACGAGGATTTCTCTTTGTTCTCGGATGAGGCGACGTGGAATATGAGTCCGACAGAGTACCTCCCTTTGTTCTTTGAGAATGGATACAGTACACTTGTAATCAGCACAGGAGGCCATTGGACGACTACA
Source organism: Termitomyces sp. MG145 (assembly GCA_003313055.1). Taxonomy (NCBI): domain Eukaryota; kingdom Fungi; phylum Basidiomycota; class Agaricomycetes; order Agaricales; family Lyophyllaceae; genus Termitomyces; species Termitomyces sp. MG145. The sequence continues at coordinate 43,657 of QGOB01000580.1, read as the reverse complement.
CTTTTTGGTGGGTATGGGAAGAACACACCTCTGGCGTTTGAGGGCGCGAAGTTCGGCATCGATGGCGTAATTGATTTCTTTGAACATGCTATGAAGAAGTGGGCTACGGATATCCAGAGCGCTTTGGACGAAGCCGCTCGGAAAGATCTCGGGGCGAGGAAGAGACAGGTTGTAGTTCGCGCGTACCTTCCCGGACACGACAGCTGTCATAACATTAGGAAGCCGTGGAGCGAAGTCCGTCCTGAGGGAAGCTATTCATATAATTGGGGAAGCATTTGGAGATACAATGAAGTATTTGAGGTAGGAACATTCGAATACTCGAATATCGTTCTTTCACTGACAGTCATACTTCAGAAAATCTTGACTGAAACACCGAGAAAATACCCTGACTTGCATTACCTCGCTATTGAGCGACCCGGACGTCTGCGACCCGATGCGGTACGTGCTCCATAATCACAATTCATATCTCCATTGATCTCATATCCTCTAGCATACGACGAGCGACTGTCTCCATATTATGACCGGTGCAGGCGTCATGGAGGGGTGGTCTCACTACATCTGGCACTATGTCTCCAACGAGCTGGGACGCGGGCGCCATTCACGCGTGCACTCTAGGCAACCCGTCTAGAAGGAAACTGTGGTACTTGAAGTGGATGAACCTGGAGGGAAAAGTACTTGTACAGGCCATTTAAATCGCTATTTATTGCATTGTTCGTTTGCTCTTCGCATTGTGCTTGTTTGCTATCGTATTTTACGCTGATACCTTTGATCTCTGTAAGGTCCACCTTACAACATAATACCACCTATTTCGTTCTACACATCGGACATGTCCACCGCATCAGCTGGGTAAAAGTAGGCCCATTGTGGCACGGCGCAACGGGCCGAATACATTCCCACTAAATACCAATTTTACACGAGCCAGGGTCTGTATAGCCGATTTTCTCCATCGACTCTCATCCCTCCATCATGTCTAACGTTTCAGTAACTTCAAATATTGCTCACCTTCCGGACGGTATTGATATTTTCTACACTGATAGTGGCCCTCCTCCAGGTTCTACCGATTACACCACCGTTATCGCATTACACGGGATCGCATTCACGGGAGGTGAGTATCATGGTTCATTCCTCGAGCTCGTGTTCATGTAGGATATATCATAACAACAGATAACTTGAAGAAACTTCACAACCATGCCCACGCTTTCAACCTACGTACAGTAATCTGGAACCGACGAGACTACGTCGGCTCTTCTGAATACACCTCTGACGAGCTAGAGGATCTAAATCATGGCCGAAGAGCCTTCTTAGATCGTTTGGGTGTCCAGCTTGCCCAATTCCTCCTATGGTTTATCGAACAGTACAGTGTTCCCAGTATCAGCGTTGACGGTACGACGGGCGGATTCGCCATCATGGGGTGGTCCCTGGGAAACCTCACTGCGATAACTTTGTTTTCCCATAGAGATCTTCTTTCTGCCGAGACCTACGAGTTTTTGGGAAAGTACGTGAAAAGCCTCATCATATATGGTAAGATATCCTTAGATCCATCATTTCCTTCCTGATTGATAAATACAGACGCGACTCTTTTCGCGTTCGGATGGAAACTTCCCCCGAACGAGACGCCTCCAACTGTATACGATCCCGTTGCAGCATTTACCACGGAGCCCGCGGAAGTGGCTCAGCACGACTTTGACGTGTGGGTGAGCTCATACTACGATCATCCGAAGAACCCACGATCGGTCAGCGATTTACACTTCGCTCGACGTACGGATTTCGCTACTTGCGATACCTGGAGCGCAGAGGACTTAAAAGCGTTTCATGATTTTGATGCGTTTATGCGATCAGATATGCCTGTGCAAGCGTTCTTCCTGAAATCTAACATTGAGAAGACTCCTGCTAATGGTCATTCAACCAGGTTTCAGCGCACCATGCAATCAACGATCCGTGAATTATCCGATCGAGTCCTCGGACTTGACGACACATCTATGATCGCCTTCCCAAACTGCCCTATCATCTACCTTCGTCCCACGCGGACTACGTGGCGGTGCTACTGGTTCGGTATCCAAGCTGAGCGCATTTACGATGAACACAGGCGGAACGGCCATAGTGTGAGGACCGCAATTTTTCTGCCTATTGAGGGCGGAAATCACTTCGTGAGTGTAGGTTAGCTTGGATTTAAGGGACTCGACTCTCATCCACAGTTTATTATAGGCCCATTGGGACATGCCACAGAAGACGATGGAGGTTGTGGCTTTTGGTATACACAATAACAATGCTCTTTGAGTGGAGATACAAGATGAACTGGTCCTTTTTACTTGAATTATGTAGCTATTGGTTGATGAGCAGATAAAACTTTTTCTTCCCAATATTGTGCACTCCAGGCTGGGAAAGAAATGACAATCCTAGCTCACATAATCCATCAGCTCCTCTCTGGGATTTCCTTGTCAAGAGGTCCTCTATAAGTGTGTTTGGAGCAAGGGTTGTGAATCCCCAGAAGAAAATTGACATCAAGGTGGATTTGCCAGCATTCCAGACATAGAGTCCCCATATGAGGACCATTGAGGTAGATGATAGGATCTATGCCACCCCTGCCTCATACCAAATAACTGGCTCAGGCATTTGTAGCTAACTCCCAGCCAAGAACTTCTGCACCATGATTCCTCATCATCTCCAAGACTCTGAGGACATATACTCTTCATGAGAGCTTTTGTGTTGGAAAGAACAGCCACACCTGTTTGCCCAGTTACATAAACATCAGCAAGGCCACCAACTTTATTGTATCTAATTTTACAGTACAACTGAAGTGTAAGAACCTTAGAGTAGGAGTGTACAATCAGGTTGTATATCTTATTCTATGCTACACAATCATTACCTTTCTGCTGCTGTACCTCATGCCACACACTCTGTCTGCTCTTGCAACCTTGCCTGTTCTAACAGGGTTACGGACCTCACAAGTCATTGCAAGTCTTGATTAAATCAAGGTTGTCGAATAGGTGAGTGGGTGAATGACTGAGTAAATGATGTTGACGAGTGACAGGATTGGTCGTGAGCCTGCAGGAAGAAATAGATTATATTTCTTGAGTCCAGGAGTTTGTGAGCGGTGGATTCCTCTCTCCTGAGGGGGAGAGGAGCCAAAATTCAAGCCAATGCCATAAAGTTTCAGAGGATTAGAGGTTCAATAGGAATGAGGCAAGTGTGGACCATGCAAAGGAGAGAGGAGAGATGAATGGTCCAGATGGATTGTTTTCTATGTACAGTTTATACGAGTCACTTGCCAGCGCCCTAATAGCTGTATCTTTGTAATCAGATTAGCTGGCAGCCGCAGCAGCTGAGGTGGCACCACAATGGAGACTATGTCCTGCATACAGTCTGGGTTGAGGCCAGCTGATGACAATGCTTGACTTGATGATATATGTGTATGATAGTGCTCTGCTGTCCAATTGCTCAACAAGGGGAGCATTGTCACCTCATGGCAGTTTGATGAACAGAGTTTTGAGTGCTGTGACAGGGCAGGAGCGGCAGGAGTGGAAACATGGTGCTACTGCAACCGTGATGGTAACTCTTTTCCAGAAAGGGTCCATTTTTGATGCAAGCAAGGTGAGGTAGGCATGAGTGGCATTTCCAAAGTTAGGGGAGAACTTAACCGCTTTTTGCAACAGGTTGAGGGCTTGAGCTATATTTTCCACTTTCACTCAGCATGAATTCTCCACTTTGCAGGAGGCCTGAGTAGGCAAGACAGCATGCAGCATCAATGGCTGTGTGCCCTGCAGCAATTCCTCGGTGGAGCTGGCTGAGGAGAGCCTAGAGTATGGGCAGGGTGATGGGTTGAACAGGTTTCCAGTCATGTTCCCCATGATAATGCTTGATACCTCTGATGAGGCACTGCACAAGTTTCAATTGCAGAGAAGGGGAGGTCAGTGGTAATGTGGAGGGAAAAAACCACTGCAAGGTAAGCTTTGATGGTCTAGGCTTGTATCCTGCCACCAAGGCTTGCAAGCCATTAGAGGATGGCAGTTTGGGAGGCTGGGAGGATCAATCCATTGGGGTTGTAAAGGTTGTGAAGCTGTAAATGGGCAATGAATTGTTGCTGCTCAGTTGAGTATGTTTGTTGAGTGTTGGCTGCAAGTCTATACCATAGGCAAAATGCCATGGTCTGGGGATGCTTGGTGATCTGTAGGTGCTTTGAGGCTGGTTTCTTGTTTAGCCAAGGTGCAACTTTGAACATGCATGAGAAGGAGAAACAAGAAGCAGTGTCAGCAATCAAATTATCAGTAGATGAGAGCCACTCAGAATTAGAAAATAAAATGAAGACAGCAGGCAAATGCTCTCAAATGCTTCATGAGTTTCATTGTAGGCACAGACCAAATCAGCTTGTTTGTGATTGTGTTAAATATAGCCTCACTGTCAACATGGAAGACAATGTGACACCCCTGAAGATTCTTGCCCAAACACAGGACTGCATAGGCTACTGCAGATGTCTCCTTTACTTGAATGTGTGTGTTATGCAAATGGCAGAGACAGCATGCCAGGAACAATTTCAATTTAAAGTGCCTGCCCAGGCCCTTGGCACCCCTAGCATCTCTGAACATGTCAATCCTTGCTCAGCTTGGGGGCATGAAACTGATTCCATTCCAAGCAAGGGCCACAGAACTCCACCAATGGATATCCTGGTATACAGATTTAGGAATGTGACATTTGGCAAAGGCATTGAAGGAGAATGTTGCAGCAAAGTCATATAGAAATGCCTAGCCATAGGGATTACTTGTGAGGTGAACTGCAAGACACCCATGAGATTGTCAAGCTTTTGGTGCTTGCAGCAATGGCAATTCAGCCATGAAGCTATGAGTTCCCAGAGGCATTCTAGCTTTTTGGTTGAGAGGTGCACCTCCATTGTCATTGAATTCCAGACCCAAGAATTCAATTGTGGTGTCCAGCCTTGCAATTTTGGTTGGTTAAAAGGACACCCAAGTGGCTGCTCAGATGGTGGCATGTGGGCCTGTGCATTTTGACTATGCCATATTCAAGATCTTCTTTGTCTGAGTCTCTAGCATTTCTTAGATTGCCTTTGTCACTTTGCATATTCACTGTTGCACATTTGATTTCTCTTTGAAATCTCAACTGACCATCTACCAACAGATATCTCACAACAGATGTGATTGTTAAAATCTCCATTTAGCCTCCTGAGATATCATACATTCCATGATGCTGGTTTGCTAATTGCTCCAACTCTGAAATCCTCTTTACCATGCTGAAATTTCCATTGGAAGTACTAGTAATCTGCTAGATACAGGGTGTGGCCTGATGGGTGCAGTGATTGTTGCAGTGAGTACTGGCTGAGTCTGATTACTGACTCAGGAGGTGGCAGCATTCTCCTAGCAGTCCCACTGACATCTCTGACAGTGTGCATACCTAAACTCATTACAATCAACATTAGGTCATTAGACATTGCAGTGGCACTCACCTCTGACACCTCAAAAGTAAGGGAAGACACTGGCTTTCTGGGATCATGAAATGCTGGCCTCCTGAGAACAGTGGTAGGGAGGCTGAGAATGCACACTGTGCCAGTTTTCCTCTTAGACCTGGCCTTCAAGAGCTCATGGAACCATCCAGCAAAAAAGTAACAATCAGTTGGTAGAAGTTTGAAGTTGGGTTTCCAAATAGTGATTGCTTTGCCAGCAAGTGCACCAATCATAAACAGCAAATCAGATTTAAATTTGAGTTGATATGTAGTATACTAGCCTGACAGTGGTGGGCATTTGTGGTAGTATGTGATGAGGTCATAGGCTGCTGGCCTACTGGAGGAGTAGGAGATTGGGCTATAGCCTTCACAGCATTTCAAATAGGCTTTGCTGTTTTCCAGACAGGACTTAAAATCTGGTGACTGACTTCAGTTCCACTCCAGGACCACATAGAAGGTGATCCCATCTCTTTTGCCAGTGAGTACTACCACCTCATGTTGCAAATGAGTTGTTGGTTTGTACCCAGTGGCCTCATAAATTATGCCTTTCTTCCAAGAAACAGAAAGGTATCAATAATAGCCACCTATGAGTATTGAGGCTAAGCCAAGGGTCAATCTAGGGTACAATGATGGGCTACCAACCAAGTCAAGTTTGGTGATAGGCTTTCTCATCATGAAGAACTTTTTAAGCCAAGACCACAAGGACATAGGTAAGCTCAAGTGTTGGGAGGATAGAGATGAGGAGGTCTGCAATCTCATGGTTGGTGATGTGTGATGCTTGTGTAATGCCTTCCTTGATAAATTTTCTTGACTGGATTCCTTGCAATATTCCCACAGCAGTTGCCCAGTGTGATGCAAGTGTGATATATGGTTAAGTCATACAAAGAAAAGATGGTAGAGTTTGTAAGGGCAACCTCAGAGAGCTGTGGAAGTCACACAACTGGCAGAGGGATATCCAAAGATGTATTAGCAAGGTGGCTACAGTGTACAGGGCTAGCTACTCACCTAGCAGAGGGATATCCAAAAGAGAATAAGTCTGGGGAATCCCTATGCCAGGCTGTAGACACTTCTGGGGCTCCAGAAGCATGGGAATCAACTATACAGTACACAGAAGCCACTGAAAAAAGATTGTGGGAATACAAAGATAAAAACTTGGACATTGCCGAAGAATGGATTAGTAATGACCATCAGGTGACTCTGGCAATGTCAGGTGGTTAGGAAAGGATCAGATGACCAGGAGGGGATCAGATGACCCTGGGAACAATGTCAGGTGATCAGAAATGCGGACACAATTTGTACAGATAATATCTAGAAGGAAAAAGAAGGGAAACAAAAGGAGACAAAAGGAAAGGAAAAGGAGAGAATGGTCCCTGGGGTTGTCCCCTTACATCACCCCCCCTCTAGAGTGCCACATCCCAATGCACTGGATGGTGGCATGGCCAAGCAGATTGAAAGAGTGCTGGAGAAAGTGCATACAGGCCACAAATGTTCCTAGGACTGCCTGGATGTCGCTCATAGAACTCCTTCACTTGGAGTGGCACTCAGACATCCTTAGCTGGCTCCCAGGATGTGTCCTCATAGCCATGGCCCTTCCACTTCACCCAGTACTGGAGCTTGCAGCAGAAGATGCGACTATCCAGGATTGCCTCTACTTTGTAGTGCTCCTCATTGTCCATGATTACCAGTGGCAGCAGGGGAGCTGTCCAATGCCCTGATATTGGGTCAGTGACAGCAGGGCAGAGCTTGACTATGTGGAAGACTGGATGGATGCCCCGCATGGAATAGGGCAGATGCAGGCAGTAAGCCAGAGGACCTACTGTGTGCTGTAGTATACAGGCCAAGAAACTTGTGGGAGAGCTTCTTGGACAGGCATGTAGTCTGGATGTTCTCCACATCAAGGTAAACCTTGTCTCCAGAGTGATACTCTGGTGCTGGAGTCCAGCATTGGTTATAGTACCTGGCCATGTCATCCTTGGCCTTCGCTAATGCTGCTCTGGCCTCCTCTTGCACCTCCTTCATGTGATCCACAAACTCTATCACCGACTTGTTCTGAGAAGGGTGCTGGCATGACTCAAAGCCCATGTGGAGGTTGCACCCAGTATCCAGCATGAAGGGGGTGGCCTGCACCACAGAGTGTACATGATTGTTGTATTGGAACTTAGCATTTGGGAGGAGTTTATCCCAGTCATCCTGTCACTCACTGCAGAAGATCTGGAGGTACTGTTCCAACTCCTGGTTGACATGCTTGGTCTGGCCATTGGAATGATATGCTGTGGAAGCTTGGAGTTTGATCCCCAGCAGGCAGTATAGTTCCCTGGTGAACTCTGCCACAAACTGGGGCCCCTGGTCAGACACAAAGGCATCTGAGAGACCATAGAGCTTCCAGACATTCTTCTGGTATAAGTTGGCTATGCCCAGAGCAGAGCAGGTAGTGGTGGGGACAAAGTGTGCTCTCTACCCTATGCTATCAATGGTGTCATAGCCATGAGCATCTAGTAGTTCAAAGATGAAATTGACTGAGACCACACTTCACTTGTCATTGGAAACAGGAAGGAGATGCAGCTCACCAATAGGTGCTTGGTGGGAGGGCTTGGTCCAAAGGCATATGTTGCAGGTGCTGGTGTAGGTCCCAATATATTGTGACATTTAGGGCCACCAGTAGTTCTGGAATACTAGTTCTAGAGTCTTCCAGCATCCAGAGTGCCCTGCAACCTTGGAATCATGGTGCCGCTCTACAATCCATCAATGCAACTCTGGGTTGTTTGGCACATAGATATGTCCCAGAAGGTGAGAATCCCTTGATCTGACTGCCACTCTTGGCTATGGACAGAGCAGGTCCTCATTGGTCAACCTGCCTTGAGCACCATGGCTGCCTTGGCCACCACATCCTCTTGGAGTCTATCCCAGTTGCCCTTCCATATGTCCACTAGATTGGAAGTTTCCTTGCCCTAGATCACCAGACTCTCAAGTGCCTGAACTGCAAAGAATTCTGGTTTGAGCAACACAATATTGTCATTGTCACCAGCTCCCATTCCATGGTCTGCACAGCACAACAGAGCATCTGGCTTGCTCATACTCTGGCCTGGCCTATGATGAAGTAAGAAGTCAAAGTTGGCCAGGTAGAGAGACCGGTGAGCCTGCCAGCAGTTGAGTTTTTTTGCAGTGAAGAAGTACTTGAGGTTTTTATAGTCAGTCCAGACCTCAAACTGATGCTGGACCCTTTCTAGAAAGTAATGCCACTTCTCAAAGGCACAGATGATTTCCAGCATCTCCTTATCATAAATCTTGTAGTTGTGCTCCACTGTGTTGAGACTTTTGGAATAGAAAGGCACTGGGTGCTACTTCCTATCTTCCTTTGACTGCTGGGATAGAACTGCTCCAGTGGCAAAGTCAGAGCTGTCTGCCTCCACATGAAAGGGCAGGTTGTTGTCTGGTGAGATAAGAACAGGTTGCAAGGTCACAGCCCGCTTCAAGGTGTCAAATGCAGTCTATTGGGCATTCATCCACTGCCAGGGATGGTCTTTAGAAGTCAGGTCAAAGAGTGGGCAAGCACGATGCAAAAAATCCTAAATGAGCTGCCAGTAGAAGTTGGTGAACCCTAAGAAGGATTGCACCTCCTTCTTATTCTGAGGTACCAGCCATTCTCTATCTACCTTCACTGGGTCCATCTTCACCGTTCCATGCAAGATGATGAGTCTGAGATATTCCACTTGGGTCTGTTCAAACTCACACTTCTTGGGCTTGAGATAGAGCTAGTATTGGCAAAGATGTTCCAGAACCAAACGTATGACATGGCAATGCTCCTTCAAGGTTTTGGTGAAGATGAGAATGTCATCCAGGTATACGCACACCATGCCTTCTGCAATGAGGTCTTGGAAGATGTCATTCAACATGGTCTGAAAAGTAGCTAAGGCCAAAGAACATGACTAGTGGTTTAAACAGCCCTCGGTTGGTTTGGAACACTGCCTTCCACTCATCTCCTCCCTTGATGCACACATTGTTGTAGCCCCAGTGGATGTTCAGCTTGGTGAAGTATTGCAGACTGTGGAGGTTGTTGATGAGCTCAGAGATGAGGGGAAGGGGATAGCAATTCTTCACTGTGAGAGCATTCAGGACACAATAGTCTTGCACCAAGCGGAGGGAGCTGTCCTTCTTCTTGATGAAGAAGACTGGGGAAGCTATGGGGGATTTAGCAGGGCATATTTTACCAGATTCCAGATTCTCCTGTAGGAAGGCATCCAATTTGTCCTACTCCTTGGATGCAAGTGGGTAGACCTTACAGTTGGAGGGTTCTGCCTCTGGGATCAACTCAATAGCATGATCCCACTGCTTGCACTCTAGAAGGGAGTCAAAGGAGGTCTTGGAGAACACATTCTCAAAGTCATGGAGGTAGTCTGGTACAGCATCTCAGAAAGACTTGGGTTGCACATTCTTAGTGAAGCCATCTGCAAGTTGCTGAGAGGTGGTCTGGCTGGCACTAATTGTGGCAGAGACTGGTGGTTTGTGTAATAGGGCAGCCCAAATCCGATTGCCTTCCTCAATGACCTCATTGGTGGCACCAGGCTCATGAATCCCTTGAAACTCACTACCGTCCATGTTTTCCAATCTGGATTTGCTTCCTGACCCTTGAGCATTCTTGTGAGGGGCCTCCTTACAAGGGAATGCTAGGAAAGGGGGGTCTAAGAGGTCTAGATCTGGACAGCAGAGGGGACTTACCCAACCAGGCCCAAATAGCAGCTTGTTCCCAGACTTGTGCACACTTCTCTGTCTGCCCTTTGTCAGTGCAGGCTAAGCATTAGCACAAACACTAACTCATCTTGACCTCTCCAGTAGACCAGTCAATCTCAGGATTGTGCAGGTGGAGCCAGGTGTATCTGAGGATGACCTCCTGCTTTTTAAGACTGGTGATGGCAAACACTGCTCTCTCTATATGGTTGCAGTAGTGGAGGATACACTCAGTTATGTATTGGATGGAGCCAGCTTCATTGAGAGTGCCATCAATGTTGTAAACAGGAATAGGGCATGAGAGTAGTCAAGTAGTCAGCTGGTGCCACTCAACAAAGGTGGTGCCCATGAAGAGGCTAGTAGCGCTGCTATCCAGAAGTGCATGTACCTGCTGCACTTGTTGAGTGTCAGTTGTCTCCAGCACTATGTTGAGGAAGAGGGAAGTAGTGGATGAAGTGGAGGCCACCTTGTAGCGGCGGGAAAGGTGGCATTCCCAAAGGGGAATGTGTGAGCAAGACAGCCATTCAGGAGGGAGAGGGAGAGGAGAGGGTAGTATGTCTGACAAGGCTTCAACTGAATTGCATACTGAGGAATCAAGAACAGAAGTTGTATTATCGTCTGACAAGGCTTCAACTGAATTGCATACTGAGGAATCAAGAACAGAAGTTGTATTATCTGATTCTATGGACAAGCATGCAAATTTGTTGAAGCTAGGCAGTGGAGGCATACGGTCCATCCACTTGCAATACTAAAAATTCTCTGGCCTCTCCTCTACTTTCTCCTCTGGTGCCAGCTCAGATTGTTTGAGGGAGGGAATACTTGATGCATCCTTTGCTGCAAGGAGCTCTATGATGAGAGCATTGCACTCCTCTGCAGACAAGTAGCGGATGTCCAACCCTTGAGGGCAGCTGCAGGCCCAGTGGCCAGGCTGTCCACAGCAGCGGCAGACAGAAGGGGGAATGCTTCCTTTCTTTCAGCTAGTGTCAATGTCCATAGGCATGCCTATGGAGATTTTGGCTGTTGAAGCCATGGCTGTAGCAAAAGGTGCAGGCCACATGCTGGCAGGGCAGCTGCAGGGACTGGTAGTGGAGCAGGGGCCCAACAAGCAATGAATGTGGTGGTGGCAGACAAGGTCAAGAAGGATGGAAGGACTCAAATTGGTGGTCTGCATGAGCATTCTAATCAATGAAGCATGCCACTACAATCCAACTGTCAATATTGTCATCTTGGGGCCAACCTTTCACCATACTGTTGATCTGTCAGCAGATGGTGTAGTCCAATCCACAGCAGAAGTGGAGGACTAGCTGCAAGGATTTATGGAAACTTGAGCATCAAACTAACAGCTTGAAACTGTCAATGTAAGTGTCCAAAGTCCATTCTTGCTGATAGTAGGAGGTCTCCTTGAGCAAAAAGGCTGCACACTGTGCCTCATCCAGGTGCATAAAACTCAGAGAGGAACCAAGATTCAAATGCCACCCAGTCAGGAAACATGTGCACATTGTCCTCCAAGATCTCTTGTGCTAAATCTACTGCTTGACCTGTGTTCATATACGACAGCGCCCACTTGATTGCCTGAGTGGAATTGGTAAAGGAAGAGGTGTTCAGACTGATGTACAGCTTGCGGGCAGTCAAAAACTGGTGGCCCTGGGCTCAATTGCCATTGAATGAGGGGGGAGGAGCTGCCTTAATGGCTGATGACATCCTGGGCACAATCATCAGCATAGCAAGGGGCAGTGGGGTGATGGCCATTGCTGGAAGGGGCTCAGGTGCAGAAGAGTCTAAAGTCAATAAGGGGGAGACATGAGGGAGAGAGGAAGGGTCCTGAGTGACCCCTAGAGACATTGAGTGCATAGCTAAAAGAAGTTCTTGAAGCTGGGCCTAAACAGCAGAGAGCTGCTGGCTGAGAGTGAGCTGGGTTGTATTGGAGGTGAAAAGGCCCTGTTCTACAGTGTCTAACCAAGCATAGGCATTGTCCTGAGTGGGATTTGATATGTCCAGAGCAGGAGGAGGGCCTGAGGCAAGGATGGGAGGCATAGCAGAGCAGGGACCAAATGAAGACAGATGGGGGATGTAGCAGGCAGTTGTGGGGCCCTGGAAGTGAGACAGAGGTGGAGGGGGAAGCACAACTGACTGGGTAAACCCAGATCAGTCAGTAGAGATTTATTCTGCTGTAAGGGCAACCTTAGAGAACTGTGGAAGTCACACAACTAGCAGAAGGATATCCAAAGATGTATTAGCAAGTGGCTACAGTATACAGGGCTAGCTACTCACCTAGCAGAGGGATATCCAAAGAGAATAAGTCTGGGGAATCCCTATGCCAGGCTGTGGACACTTCTGGGGCCCCAGAAGCATGGGAATCAACTATACAGTACATAGAAGCCACTGATAAAAGACTGTGGGAATAAAAAGATAAAAACTCGGACATTGCTAGAGAATGGATTGGTAATGACTATCAGAGTGACTCTGGCAATGTTAAGTGGTCAGGAAAGGATCAGATGACCAGGAGGGGATCAGATGACCTTGGGAACCATGTCAGGTGATCAGAAATGCAGACACAATTTGTACAAATAATATCTAGAGGGGAAACAAAGGGGAAAAGAAGGGGAAAAAAGGAAAGAAAAAGGAGAGAATGGTCTCTGGGGGTTGTCCCCTTACAGAGTTCACTTGAGAGACTGTGATAAGTGCTCAGATTTTCTTTAAGTTGCTATGGTGTACAAGGAACCTTTTGTATATCTAGCAATGGGTGAAAGTAAAGACAGAAAATAAGTTGATTGGTATGAAAATAGACTGAAAATTCTATATAAAGTTATGAGAGGTGCATAAAATAAGATACTTTTGGAATATTATACCCTTCCTTAGCCCATCCATTCATTCATGAATCTATACACAAGCTATGTCCTGTGCCTTCAGCATAGGTACATAGCTCATTGGGGGCTTGCCTCAAAGCCCTGACTGCATCCTAGCCCCAACCTCACAAGCTTGGTTAGGATCTTGTCAGCCACCTCAATGCTTAATCCTAGTCCCAACCTTGCAAGCTCAGTTAGAGCCTTGTGTTCAAAACTTGATTTTTGATCTTCAAAACTCACATTCATCAACTTAACTCTTATCATATAGAGGATATCAGACAGAAACTATATAAGCCAATACTGCAATGTCCTAATTTAAAAATACAAAGTCTAGCTAGATACATTAGAAGAGATTAGTAATAAGATGTTATCATATTCCAAGATATATACTTACATTTATCCATTTGTCAATCATTACATTTCTCCATTTGTTCATCATCAGATACTAAAATTTATAAAAGTTAGTAATCAAAAGTGAGTTTATCTAAAGTGAGACTTACATTTGCAAACCATTCAGGATTTCTTGATAGACTATATTTGCTGTTGTCCTTGTTGCATTTTCTGGTGGCAAAATCAGCTTGATACAATTTCCAGATGTACACCTAGACAATGCCACATAAATTTGTCCATGTGTAAACACAGGTGATTGAAGATCCAATCCAACTTTTTTGACTGGTTGACATTGGGACTTGTTGATAGTCATAGCAAAGGCCAAACAAACTGGGAATTGTTGTCTGCACAATGGAATAGGCAAATCCTCTTCAGAGGCATCAATGTTGATTATTATAACCACTGTTCCTCCAAACTTGTCATCTCCACTGATGATCCAGCATGTGAGGACTCTGGTATTGATATAAGTAACAATCATTCTTGTCCCATTGCAAAGTCCTTGAGTTGTATCCAGATTCCTTAGGAGCATGACAAAAACACCAACCTTAAGAGCCAATCTAGCCAAAGGCAAACTACTGGCCATCAAAGAGTTGAGATATTCCACAGGATATAGGCCATTAACATTTCCATTATCAGACTTGACAGAATCAGCACTCTGCAATATTTTCTCCCATCCTGAAAACCTCTGCAGAATCTCTGAATTGATCTCCTCCACATCAGAGTTCTTGCTGGAAAGAATGGTCTGGTCTAGAAAATACTGATCCTGTTGATAATGATTGATATCAGGATATGTGGTGTTAATCAATCCAGTAAAATACTGTCATCACAGATCATGGTTTCTGGAAGTTGTACTTTCTGCCCATGCTGAAGGTTTTTTCTAGCACCAATATCCAATAACCAAGCTGCATGAGCAACATTATCAGGAGTCTTCTCCAACTGCATATTTTGCACCAAGTACTGGACTTGAATGTGGTCCCAATCCCAAGTCTTCCTCTTTTCAATGAAGCAGCAATCATCTGCTGTCTGAGTCCTCAGGAAATAACTGAAAGAGTCTGTCTGAAATCCCTTCCAAAAACCACAGTAACTCCACCAAATGGAATATCCTTTTCCAAGATATCTCTGAAGCCACGATCTACTGAGTCAATGGCATTCTTGTGCTGCATTGGAACTTCATCCCAGATAACCACTTTAGTGCTCAATAACAGATCAGAGAGATGTGTTCCTCTCCTTATGTTGGCAATAGATGTATCCAGAGCAGGAATGGGAATTTTGAACCTTGAATGAGCAGTTCCACCCCCCTCCAGCAATAAGGCAGCAATCCCAGATGATGCTACACATAATGGCTACTGCACCAGTGGAACAGACAGCAGAGGCTAGAGTATTGCAGACAAAGGTCTTGCCACATCCTCCAGCACTGTAAATGAATATCATCCTGCCCAAATCATTCTCCACAGAGTCCATGACAGCATTGAAGGTCTCCAACTGTCCAGCATTGAACTTGGTCTTGTTTTCTTCCACTCTCCTCTTCAACTTCTCAGTATCATAATTCATTTCTTTTTTTAAAAGTATATTACCTCTAAATGATTTTATTATTTTCAAAGTCATTGTTCTCTATAAAACCCAAATACCTGGAATGAAATTCCAAGCTTGCTGGGGCTCTGACATGTTTGGAAAGTCTTTCAGAGTTTTGCCAGAATTTCTCAAGATGTCATTGATGAGATAAAGGCCATAATTATGAATATCTTCATCAGCAAAGATCCTGTCCTTATACTGGTGTGCCCACTGCAATCTGTGTTGGAGATCATCACAAATTGAATGCTTGAATTCATTCCATAAAGCCTCTAGAGTGGCAGAAGCACAGTGGAGTAGGATTGTGCAAAAGAGATGTCTGAGAGCTGATCCTGTTTGTATCTGGACAGCTTCAGAAAAACATTGCCTCCATTCTGCATCATCCTCTAAGAGGCCCAGTACCTGGCATGTTTCCTTGTATGTTGGATAGGTATGGCCATTGACAGTCTTCAGATAAGCCCATGAAGTTGCATTTGTTACAACTGTCAGAAGCATTTGGAGGTAGAATTGTTCTCCTTGTCTAGATGAAGCAAAGCACATCCTGCCAATAGCTGTTCCTCTCTGTAAGCTCTTTTTTTTTGGCTCATAAACAAACTTAGTTGGAAAGTTCTGATAAGTGATGTTGTTATTAGGAAACTTGGTGTTGGCTTCAAACCAAGCAGTGAGTGCAGTCTTGTCCACATTAGCTCTGGCAGCTATGAACTCCAAAGGTTCATTGTCCTAAAAGTAAACTTCATGTTGACCTTCCAGATGCACAGGTAATCAATAGACAGGAGGGAATTCAGCATGCATGTTGAATTCATAGATGTGCCAGCAAGCCTCTGGTGCAGGAATATATCTGGCATCCAAATGTTCCTTGATCTCATCTTGCTGCTTCCTAGAGATTTCCAAGGTGGTCCTGTTGTAGCATTTATAAATGTACTTGTGAATGTACTTGATGGCTTGCACTGAAGCACAGATCTCAACATTGATGTGACATTGGTATTTGGCTGAGAGATAGGGATTATATAGGACCACATCACAATTGTTATAATGATGGCCATGCTTCTCAAAAAAGTGGCCATTGTCAGGCCTGGCAATTGAGGATAGCCATTGTCACTATATTGAGTAGCCTCTAGATATTCTTTGGGATATCTTTTGGAACATTTGCCATTGACCATGCACTTTGCATTGGGATAAGCTGCCCCACATGGACCATGGACCATATTAGTAGTAACAACCTAATAACAACAATTCAGTTACTAAATCAAGATATATCAAGATTAAGTCAATACCTGATATAATTGAGGCTGAGGTACTGGATCCTGTGCAGAAGCAAGTAGAGGTGTCACTATTCTAGCTCTCTGTGCAGGAAGAGATAGTGGTGGCACCAATCTAGGCACAGGATTTTGTAATGGAGCATTCCATCCCTTAGGCAAAACAGTTTCAGGAATGACTATAGAAAATAGATCATCAACAGCAAGAGGCTGTCTAATAGGCCTTCCTGTAGAGCTAGAAGCACTAGCTATAGCTTGGTTATTACTTCCAGGTCTCATCCCCCAGTTCCCATGTCATTTTCCTCAGGTCCAAAGTAAAGTGGTAGTATAACTGTCAGGTCCCGCTGACGATGGGGGCTCAGCTACACTGGCGAGTCCTTACT
Source organism: Termitomyces sp. MG145 (assembly GCA_003313055.1). Lineage (NCBI taxonomy): Eukaryota > Fungi > Basidiomycota > Agaricomycetes > Agaricales > Lyophyllaceae > Termitomyces > Termitomyces sp. MG145. The sequence goes on along the minus strand of QGOB01000580.1, from coordinate 27,036 downwards.
AGGCGAGCTCGGGAGGCTAAGTACAGGCCCGGGGCTTCGCGGAAGCTCCGGGTACAGCTATGAGTGGTCCAGGGGAAGTCCGGATGCTCCAGGGTACGAGTAGTGATGCGCATGAAGTCGAAAGTGCTCCGGGTAGGGGGGCACAAGGACAGGGGGTAGGGTAGGGACGCAACAAAGGGGGAACAGGTGGCAAAGGGGGATGGTATGGATTGGGGATGAGAGTAGGGTCAGAACGGTAGGAGTAGGTATGGAGGGGATGGGGATGGATTGGCTAGGAGACTGGAATGGGGAGAGAAAGAGATATGGACAGTAGGTAGGGAAACAGAGAAGAGAAACGGAATAGAGATGGAGAGATGGAGGAGAGATACGGAACAGAGATACGAGTCACGGAATGGAAACGAGGCACGGAGACAAGAGACGAGAGGAAATACGGAGAACTATGGTTAATATCAAGACTACTCGACTCGTATGCTACCCTATGGTTTATGTACTACCCTCCCACTAAGTCCCGGGTAGGATTCTAGCCAGGACCGAGACATCTGATTCCTCCGGCTAAGTCCCCGGACTGGCTCCCAGCCCCGGGGTCGTGATAGTGGTCGGGGCGTGCTGGCGTGGGTTACGGTGGGCTTGTGTCGGGTGGGTCAGCAGTCATGGTGCATGGTGGTGGCGCCCCCCGGCGCCACAGAAGCAGGTGGCATTGTGACGTGCCGACGGTTTGCGGGAGGAATGTTGCGAAATGTTATGTGATGGCCGGGATGCCAGGGGTCCGGATGCGTCCAGTGACAGGGAAGCCTTGGGGTGACATGTCGGCCGAGGTGCCATGGTTCAGTGATGGCTGTGGGTCTGTTTGGAGATGGCTGCGGGTGTTGCCGGTGCAGCATTGGGAGGTTGTTGGCGGTCCCGGAGGTGTGCAAGGGGTGCGGGGGAGGTGTGTGTTGGGGCTGGGGCAGCGTGTGGGAGTCCGGAGATGGCGGGGTCGTGACAATAACCATAGTATTGATCTGTTCTTCAGATCTTCTGTTTGCACAATGATCATCAGGATCAGTCATTTGTAATTGTTGAAGTCTCCTATAACTTCTAGTCTGTCTCCTTTAGCTGTCAGGAGTAGTAGGTAGTTGATTTCCACTGGAAGGTTGCTTGAAATATCAATGTTTCAGCATTTTATAGCTCAAAATCAATATAAATCATTACATGATGTATATTCAATAGCTCAAGGATCACTAATAAACTGCCATCAACATGTGTCAATGAATGCATAAGCCAATATACATACATTCTTTGTGTGGCCTTTCTTCCACAGCTTTGGGACTATGGGAAGTTTGGTCATATTGTGTCAAGAAACACATAAGGCATGAAAAACAGTCCACTAAATCGTGTTTGGCCATACAGACTATGTGACACCCTGGAAATGCCAAATGATAGGATAAACATTATCTAGATGCCTATTTTACACAGCATTTTTAAAAATAAAGGTTTTGAGGCTCCAGCACAAAAACAAGCAGACCTTATATAATGTGGTTACTTTAGAAGGAAAGCCATTACTTTGAAAGGAAATTTCTTTGTCATCACTGACTCAGCTTAGTCAGAAATGCTGTAGCTAACTTTTGGTCATGCCATTATAAAGTGATCAAATTCTCACAAACCCATACATTCATTTTCCTTTCCTTGTTTCTCTTTCCTTCTCTCTCTTTTCTCTCATACATTATCTGTACATATTGTGTCTGCATTCCTGATCACCTGACAACCTTCCCATAGTCACCTGATTCCTACTTACTAATCATGACCACCTGACATTCCAGAGTCACCTGATTGTTATTACCAATCTATTTCCTGGCAATGTCCAAGTTTTTGCCCCTTTTGGTCTTTTACCTTTCCCACACATTTTCCAGTGGCTTATGTGTACTATACAAATGATTTCCATGCTTCTAGGGCCCCAGAAGCATCCACATCCTGGCATAGGGACTCCTTAGACTTATTCTCTTTGGATATTTCTCTGCCAGGTGAGTAGCTTGGCCTGTACTCTGTAGCCCACTGCTAATACAACTTTGGATATCTCTCTGCCAGTTGTGTGAGTTCCACAGCTCTCTGAGGTTGCCCTTACATCATCCACCCTTAGTGTATCAAGTGATATCCATCATTCTACAATTGATTGGGTCTGTGGCAGAAGATTTCATGATAGGAAAGATATCTGGAACAGTGGTGCTGATCTCTGAGTCCCTACAACCTGTTCTCCTCACCATCTGACCTTCATAGCATCTGGCCAGTCCAGATTGTCAGTATTTGTTAAAACACTGGAGACTTGAGTCATGGTCCACTCCTTGTGCTTATGAGGTCTGTACTTTTGGCATTGGAAAAAAGGATGGCTGTTATGTAAAGATTAACAGCCATATTCACTTGTTCATGGTGCAACACATGGGAGATTGAGCACACTGTGCTGTGGTATGTCACTTGACTTCTCAAAGAAATGACCAGAGTTAGTCCTCATGACCTCAGCTGTCTTTAATCAACTGTGGTGGGGCATGCAGGATCAAGCACATTGTGCTTGTGGTATGTCCCTGAGTTCAAAGAAGCACCCAAAGTCAGGATCCATGATTCAGGAAGTTCTAAAGCACAGGAAATCCAATGGGGTGCCATAACAAATAGACTGAATTATAGGCAGTGGAACTACCTGGTAGAGTTACCTGACATTGAGTGCAAAATATCAGGCCATATAGGTCTGGAATAATAAGGCTGTACAGAAAGTTTGTGTGACTCATGGGCAGAATGGATGTCATCACACTGCTCCCACCTCTACCTCTGTGCAAGAACAATGTGCATACCAAGGTCATCATGATTGTGTTGGGCACAGAGGAGGCTTACTTTCTCAGATATACAGTTAAGGTTGACAGGTAACATTGCTTGCCAAGGCTTTGTTCTCATCCACCTAGCATCTGGCAAAGTTTTTCTGCCAATGGAACATTTGTAGATGTGAATCCCAAGGTCATGAGCTAAGGAGTCACTGAGTTCAGGAAATGAATGACAATCTTTCATAGAGAACCTTGCTAGGGTCTGAGTCTTCATATGTTGGAGGTCTAAAAGATGTACTTGAGCAATCTCAAGAGCTGAGGCTAACAGAGAGATATGCCTTGAAACTTTCATTGCTTTGTTGATTGCTTCAAGTTCCTCTTGCAGACTCAAGGCATTATCCACATCCATCCTCAAAGCAGTTCCACTGGGCTTATCTCCACTGATCACCTTGCTGGTGGTATCAACAATCATCCATCATGTCACAATGAGGTCAGGGATGGACATGATATATCACATTAATTCAGACACAAGCACATTTCACAATAACACTCCAAGCCACAATTCAGATGTTTCATAATCAAAGACTTCAAATATCAAGCTTGAGTTGAGATATAATTCTAATAATGACTGAGACAATTGCTTTGCTCAAGATTTTCAGTAAGATCCAAATGAGTATTGCAAAGCTCCCAATGGAATACAAGTAACATGCTCCATGTATGATGAGCATTAGCTTCATTACATCACCTCAACCTCAATCTGCCCTGCCTACCCCAGATTAAAGAGGAACCTTCCATCCATGCTGAAATTTTTGTTGGAGGTATCAGCAATCTACTAAATACAGGGGGCAGCCTAAAGGGTGCAGTAGTTGTTGTAAATAATAGTCTGATCCTTGACTCAGGATGTGGTAACATTCTCCTAGCAGTCTCACTGACATCCCTGACAGTGTGCATACCCAAACCCATTACAACCAACACCAGGTCATCAGACATTGTAGTGGCACTCATCTCTGACCTCAACTGTAAGCAAGACACTAGCTTTCTGAGATCATGAAATGCTGGCCTGCTGAGAACAGTGGTAGGGAGGCTGAGAATGCACACTGTGCCAATTGTCCTCTCAGACCTGGCTGACTCCTACATTACTGAACTGAAGCTTAGAGCAATGAGCCTTGCTAAAGATGCAATGACAAAACCTAAACCAATGTCTCTTTCTCCAATCTCAGCTGAACTGCATCTAACAGGAGCAAGGCTCTCCGAGGTCATCCAAGCATTGGTGTATAAATCCATCAGGAGTTTAATCAACCCAACCAACAGACTGTGGACAAGTATAATTCTGAATGAAATCATTGATAATGTAAAAAAACTGCTGTGGAAGAGAACCCAGTGTTCACCAAGTCTGGTCCAGCCTGTACAGCAAAGATTTCTCAAAACCACTGAGGATCTTTCTATGGAAGTGTGCACACAATGCATATAAAGTCAGCTCCTACTGAAATAGACCCACAATGAAACTCAAACTCAGAATTAGAAGCTGTTGTACTCATGATGGAGAAATTAAATACATGCATCATTTATACTGACAGAAGGCCTCTGCCATAGCCAATCTATCATGTGGTCTAAGTGCTAACACTATCTGGATGAGTAAGATGAGGAAAGATCTTCCTAAGAAAAGCATCAGTTCAATTGTGGGAAGTGAAGTGATAATTATATGTAACAATGATGGTATTCTCTCACATGGCCTGACCAGATTGTACAGATCCTTGTTTTTGAAGTGGCTCACATAATTTGGGCCCTCAATATGAGAGCATGATTTAGAAAGATAATACTCTCCATACAGCTGCAGAGATCTCCAACAGGTGGACAGGAGCTATGACCAAATGAGCTAAACTCAACATAAAACTGACTGACAAGAGACTGAGCAATGAATTGTTAAATAGGCCACTAATAAAAGAGATGTGGTATGGCACAGGAGCAGTAGACACAAATGTGTTAAATGGGCTTAATAAAGCAGCCCATAGCAGGGTTTTAGTGGGTATTGGTCCCTATTCTAGAGAAGGAGTAGGTTGAGTTCACTCCCAGAGGTCTTTAGTCTCATACTTGTGCATAAAGGCATTTACTTATGGAGAAACAATACTTGCTGCCCTTTATATAACCTAGTGTAAATTCCAGATGTGCAGCCATGCAGGTGGGAAGTGGATGCCTAGGACATTAAACCTCATTGCTATTAACACTACTCCAGAAAAAATAGCTGGAAATGGGTCATGTACATCAATTTGGTTGCATTGGATATTCCAGGGTTTCTGAGGAGCTGATTTGATCAAATCAAACAATATATCTTAGTAAGTATATTCAAGCCACAGGTACTAACTGTATGTGAGACCCACTGGATGATTGTCATAAGCTGGGATGTCATTTTGAAGAAGGTACTGGACACCATCCCTGAAAACAATGACCTGGTGGCAATATCTACCTCACTTTCTAAACAGGCAACACCACCAATTGCTCCATCAACGCAACAAGTCATGCCTTGTGTCTGCCCTTCAGACAGCCCATCACATTCTACCTAGCCAGGGCCTGAGTGTTCCATAGAAAATGATGATCTCCTTATTGCTCTGCATTGGCCTGCTCACACTATCCAATCCACCCACACCATCCTTGGGTCCTTGCTACCTAGTCTAGTGCAAGGAGTGTGGGTGAAGAGTAGACTGAGCAAAAAAGTTTGTCTGAGGCTTTGAATACTACTGCATTTGCATTTATTGCTACTGCCTTGAGGGATGAAGAGAGATCTATGCCATAGAGCTATTGGGAGGCAATGAAGAGCCCAATTTGTTAGTGCCTGCAATGGAGGCTGAATTGAACATTATGAAGAGGAAGAAGGTGTTGGAAGTTGTGAATTTTATGGATGTGCCTGTTGGAAAACATCTGGTGGATTGTATGTGGGTGTATGCAAATCAATATGATGCTGAGGAGAAGATTGTGAACAGGAACACTTGCCTCATTACAAAAGAGTATACACAAGTTCAGGAGGAGAATGTTAATGAGACATACATATTAGTGGTCTGCCTGGAGTCTATGCAGATGACTGTGGCTGTTGCAGCTGCATTGAAGATGCATCTGTGGCAGATTGACTCTGTATCTGCCTATCTTAACAGCAAACTTGAACATGCTGTATATATGTGACCTCCACTGGGTTTTTGAGGGGGAGAGAAAAAGGTCCTACACTTCAAAAAGACCCTTCATGGGCTTGTACAGAGTGGACACAACTTCTGGTGGTGAAACCTAGACAAGGCTTACAATGAACTTGCATATCTTCACCAATACTTCCAATAACAATGTCTTAGGAACTTCCACTATGGTCAAAGGAGCTGAGAAAGCAAAATTAGGATCTAAGCTCAAAACCAAGGACATGGGAGAGCTAAGTTACATTTTGGGTGTATGTTTTGACCAAGACCCAGGTACTGGAGACATTCACCTTTCATAGTGCTTGTATCCCAAACAAATGTTGGACAGGTTTGGTTTCTATTCTTCAAACCCAAAAAGCACCCCCCTCCTCTACTGGGTTGGTCCTCACAGAGTCTCAATCACCCCAGACCAATGATGACCATCAATGTATGAAAGACAAACCATACTGCAAAGCTCTTGGATTGGTGATGTGAGCCTAGGGCCACCACAAGGCCTGATTTAACTTATGCAGTGGAACTCCTTGCTTGGTTCCAAAATTGTCCTGGGCCTGCTCACTGGAAAGCCTTAATCCATGTGATGCAGTATGTGAATGGGACATTGATTATTGTATTACCTACCAATGCAGAGCCAACCTTAAACCTAGAGGTTATGTGGATTCCAATCACAATGGCAATCTGGACACTCATCAATCTACTGGAGGATACATTTTCACTATGGCTGGGGGTGCAGTGTCTAGGAGCTCCAAGCAACAGCCTACCATCGCTCTATTGACCACTGAAGCTAAATACATGGCATTGACTCATGAAACTCAGAAAGCTATGTGGATGTATAATTGGCTACTCGATGTGGACTGACCTTGCCTACCATCTTGCATGTTGATAACTCACCTGCTCTTTCTCTGACTCAATACACAAAAAGCCATGCTTGTGCCAAACACATTAATATATGCTATCACTACATCTGTAAACAAGTCAAAGTAGGCAATCCTCTAGGTCATTCACATCCCCTCCACCAAGAATCCAGCTGACCTCTTCACTTCCCTGTGTTACACACTCTTACCTCATTGGTTTACTTAATTTCAATCCCCAGCATTGACTCTGGGGGAGTGTTGAAATGGACTTGCTGCTGTGGCAGCAGCATTTGTTGACCAAGTTTTTCTTTCCTTTTTTGTCTTTCTTTCCACTTCCAGCCCAATTGTTGACAGTTGTAACTATACAGTTTTGAAGCCACTCTCCTCTCATAAAATTGTTTCCAAAATAGGTTGATCCCTCAGTTCTTTTCTGTGAACTGAGGTTACATCAATTTTATTACTACTTAAACCTACTTACTCACGACTACTCCTAGTTTACAGACTTACCTTGTAACTACAGGTTAACAGAGTTCTTTTCCGTGAACTGATGTTTACATACTTACCTTGTAACTACAACAGATCATTGGAACACATGATATATATAATGAATACACATAGACCAGCTGATTGTGTACTGCCATTGTTATGGTTTGTATGCACTCCAAATTCCATTTATATTTTCAAGGTATTGGAGTGGGTTGGAGGGAAAGTGAACAACTTCATGTGATCACATGCATTCCGAGTTTGAAAAGGAAGGAGTGAGCCGGATATGCCATCAAATCACTTCCTCTTTACAAACTCGGACAGAAAAGATATGAAAATGTCAAGGGAATAGCAGTTACCTCGAAAGATGTTTTGACGTGCAATATCCACAAGTCTCAGGCCATCTCTGTAAACACTGTTGATGTAGCTATTTAAAAGCTATCGTCAGACACCTGGTATTCATTCTCGGCAGCATCCATCAATATCCACATTGAGGATTTGTATATTGAATTATACTGCCTATGTTTATCTTTTTTTTTCTGGGATCACTCCATTTATAAGGTATGTAGCAGCATTATGTCGGCTTATGGGAACAACAGAAAGTGGCCAGTATTCGGTCCTGAGTTAATCTGACTGTTGGGTTGCTCCTGACAATGATAAGGTGTGAAGAAATGTAGTCAATTTGAACACTTCTTGACCCTTAATTTTCCGTCTTTCGGAAGACCTTGCCGCGCAGATTGTACAACCAAAATCAACTTCACCGAGACTTATCAAATTTGCCGTCATCCCTACTTTATCTTGCTTTCTTTGGTGTATATAAACCACGAAACTAGTAATCACAAGTTTATTGAGGATGGGTGGGTCGATGTCACATTACAATACAGGACTCGTAAAGTTTGCAGTTGGAGTTTGCAGTGTAAGATAGCCTGAGGGAAAAGGGAACATAACGTCACTGATGCATATCACTTCCAATCCCGAGCGTTCTCGGAGATAATCCAGAAGCTTGCTACTTCTTGCTTACACAAATGTGCGACTCGGAATCCAACAGCCTCCGGAGTTTTAATAATAAAGTAAAGAGAAGATAGGATGCCGTATTCAGAACGTTGATTACTGGTGAGTATATGGGTTATCGTAAGTAGTTTATCCTGAATTGAAGAGAGTCTCGAGGAGCCACCTAGCTCGGTACAGGCAGAGCCCCTGCGTTAATTAAGCTCGAACGGGAGAGGTCACGAGGACACTGAGTTTTGGACGTGTTTGGACTTGTAAAATTAGAAGTGACATGTTGTGGGACGAAGTGCCTTGAGATGGGTCGATGCTCGGACTTCCTCAGGAATGGACGTGTCTGTAAAAAGGATCGGGAGGGGGTGGCGCCGGAAAAATTGATATAGGGTCACCCTTCGTGAGTCATCCGGCCTCGTGCAATGTCTTGTTATTCGGCCTCATTCGGCCCAGGCGTGGCGCGATTTATTGGTAGTCTGTTTCGAGGCTAGGTAGAATGTTCTCAGTTGACACGGAATACTTGAGATGGCGACGATGGGAGGAGAGCGTGGATGATAGACGTCAAGAATAATTCGATCCGGAGATATTGCTCACCGGCGGGGTATCAGGACTCTTGAAGAGCAGTATCAGATGGAGTGGAGAACTTTCTGCAAATGGAGAGGACCTGACGTGGTGATTTGAAGTATGTATCTTCCACCTTTCACAGAGAGACAAGCTGTCAGCATGTGCCAATCGACGCACGGCATCACCCATGCAACGCGTGTTGACTGATGCTGCGTATGTCGCATGGTGCACAGACACCGGGATGACTCACGCCTCAACCCAGGACCAAGAAGGTATGCCGAAGGAAATTCCATTGAAATCCTGTCAACACTATGTCAAGTCCTGTTCTTCTAGCGTCATACTAGTGATGACCTGGCAAAAACATCACGGCATTGTGACATGTGCGAGGGACGCTAAGTCCTGGAGCTTCGAGGTTCGGAGACGTGGATGGATTTCACAGAAGTAAGGATGGCAAAACAGTATTCCGAGTCGTCAGCCTGATTTACATCTAGAATAGCCAAGTTCGGCCAACTAGCCACTGTAGGGATAGTGAAGCTTGTTTTACATGGGATAAATGACTGTTCGTCTCCGACTATATATGGAAATAGAAAAAATGAAGCCGAAACACAGAGCGCCCGGCAACCAAGTTGATCTCCGACAAACGGGGATTGGATTCCTTACGCTCCTTGCTTTCATCGCTGTCAACGCCCTTGTACTCGTTGTCGTCGTCGCCGTCGGGCACGGCGTACTCACATTATACCCATCCCACAACGAGGCTGCGCAGGTCATGCACCTCGTATATCACCCCACGTCGCGGAATGTCAACCTCAATGGTATCCTTTCTGACCAGGCACACACTCTTTCGCCTACCAGTCCTCTGGTGCATACACCGACGACGGCGCCCATGCAGACGTCCTCGACGGCTGGCAGCAGTCTCTCTGTCGATGAAATGCATGAAATTGCACCCTGGGCAGAGCCGGTACGTTTTTGCCTTTATGTAGGGTGAGACGAGAAGTTGATCGAGGGAAACCCGTGTAATCAGCCTACGCATCCACCCAAATCCTCTCGTACATTCGCATTGCCGTCGAAGACATCCTTCTCGACGTTCAGCACATTCCGTGCGGGGTCCTTGTCGACATTGCCAAGACCACGTACGTCCGATTCGCACAGCACGCTCAGTACGTCGGAAGCACAGAGCCAGCCTCGCTTGTCAGCGGACGAAAACTCAACGAGGGATCGAATTGGTAGTAACTCGTCAATGGCGCTGGAAACTCGGTCTGTACACAAATCCAAGTCCTCCATTTTCTCCTTGTCCAAGCTGCGAAGTCGATCCAAGAGCCGTCTGCGAGCCAACTCGAATGACCACGACCATATATCTCTGCAGAATCCACCTCCAATACCGGATGCACATGCTGTCAGATACTTACCCCCACCTACATCTGTGCATGAAAGTCCCAAAAAAGAGAAAGGTAAAGATAAACCGCAAAAGAAGAAAAAATCATCCGATGTCTTTCCACCCTCGCCTCCACCCAAACCCGAGCCTGACAAATACGATGAAGATGCGCTGCGGAATATTGACCTCTTGCAATGGCGCGTCGAGGAACTCATTAATGAGGGAATCATTGGTGCCGGCGGACAGCCTGCGCCACGGCTTGATTCGAGTCAAGAAGTCAGCTCGCCCAGCAGCGGAATCGAGTCGAGCCTCGACAATTCCTACTACTCCCCTGTCCATCTCTCTGGTGAATTCAGGAACCCTTTCCTTACGCCCCTCCCAGAGAAACGGCATGGCAGGATAATAACAAGGAGGTCGAGCTGGATTTCACCAAAGGACCACAAGCCATCATGGACCGCACCGGAGAGTTGGGGAGTTGGTAACCATGATTTGGATCCGGAGTATGAGAGTTCCGTCGATGAGGACTATGGAAATGAGGCTATCAAGGCTCCTGATGAAGAACGGCTGAGTTTCGCTGTGCCAGCAGTCGACCTGGACTCTCACGACCTCGAGCTTGGCGTTCCGAATACGATTCCACTACCGCAACCTCACACGCGCAAGAGGAGAGATAAAGGCAGGAAGCGAGTCACGCCGTATACTGTGCGCATATACAAAGATGATGACTCCTTCCATGAGGCGACGATGTCGCTTTCGACGACTGTCGCTGAGTTGGTGCCGTCGCTCAACGAAAAGCTATTTATACCTAAGCACGAGACGTATCGGCTCTATGTGAGGGAACGGGGCAGGGAGCGGTTACTTGGTATGACGGAGAAACCAGCGAACCTCATCAAGAGGCGGCTTGAGCACCACGGGTACGACGCGAATGATGGAATCATTCTTCTTCGAGGCGACAGACTGTCATTCCTCATCCGACTCATCTATCGAAGCAGCCTCTTCACACCGGTGAGTAAAATCTTCTCTATATACCCTTTTATATACCAAGTCTCCAACAGGACAAGCAAGTCACCATCAACTCTTTCGAGAACGTTGATCTGGAGGGGCGTGCCCTTGTTGCTATCCCCATTGCAGTCCACAAAAATGCCGAAAAGGTCATTTCGCTCAAGCTCTCTGGGAATCCGATGCTCGAGATTCCACTTGACTTTGTCCAATCATGTACATGCCTGCGCGACCTCCGTCTCTCCAACATGTCAATGAAAACCGTCCCCAAGAGCGTACAGCATGTAGCTACACTCCGTAAACTCGACCTTTCCTCAAACCGCATCGGAAACCTCGAGCAAGCGTTCTTAGATAATAACTCATGCCTTGAATACCTGTTCCTCCAGAACAACAGGATCGAGAATCTACCGTGGTACCTCCCCCGTCTGCACTCTCTCACTGTCCTCAACATATCCAACAACAAATTCCGCGCCGTCCCTCCTGTCGTATGCAAACTCGTGTCCCTCGCAAACCTTGACATCTCTTTCAACATGATCTCCGAGCTCCCTGAAGAATTTGGCAAACTGACCCAGCTCAAGGACTTGACCATCGTCGGGAACCACATTTCCCACTTCCCGGATGAGTGTTCCCAACTCATCCACCTTCGCAAGCTTGATTGCCGAAGAAACGCCATAATAAACCTTTGTGTCGTGTCTATGCTCCCGCAGCTTCAAATCCTCCTCGCAGACCACAACGCCGTGCATGGACTCGACCTCTCCCTCGGACCCTGCCTCCAAACCCTCGTCGCGTCACACAACGAAATAACACAACTCTCATTCGTCCCTGGCCCAATCGGCCGTCTACCATACGCACTGACATCCCTCGACATTTCCCACGCCAAACTCTCCTCCCTCGACCGCTTCGCACTTGGCCACCTCTCCTCACTCAAACATCTTCGACTAGACCACAATTCCTTCCAAAGCATCCCTGAGACTCTAGGTGAGCTTAGGGACCTCGAGACGTTCTCGTGCTCCGACAACAAACTCAACGAGCTCCCTGGGAGCATTGGGAAGCTGCAGCGGCTAACGGATCTGGACGCACATAATAATAGCCTGACGCAGCTGCCGTTGGAACTGTGGAATTGTGCAAGGTTGGAGAGAATCAATGTCACGTCAAACTTCTTAGGGATCTGGCATGATCCGCCGGTCATCGACCCCTCTGAGAGTGCGTTGGTGTCTGGAGAAGGGTTGACATCTGTGTTGGTCCTACATGAAGAGGTGCACAGGAAAACGTCGACAAGCTCATTGAATGGCTCTGCCTCCTCATCTTACGCACCTCTCGTACGCTCCCTCAAACGTCTCTACCTAGGTGAGAACCGACTCACCGACGATGCTCTACATCCCATCATGCACCTCCGCGAACTCCGCGTGCTCAACCTCTCTTTCAACGAGCTTCAAGATCTCCCCACGCGATTCTTCCGCGAGCTCACGCAACTCGAGGAGTTGTATCTGAGTGGGAATAAGATTGCGAGTATACCAACGGAGGATCTTCATAAGCTTGAGAGGTTGAGGACACTTTATTTGAATGGAAATAGGTTGATTACGCTTCCGCAGGAGCTGCAGATGTTGAGAGCACTGACGAGTTTGGATGTGGGGAGCAATCAGTTGAAGTATAATACCAATAACTACGAGTTTGATTGGAATTGGTACATCTCTCTCTTGTTTTCTCTCTTCTTGCATTGCTCATGTTTGTCCGCGCAGGAATTTCAATAAAACTCTTAAATACCTCAATCTCTCTGGAAACAAGCGCCTTCAGATCAAGGTCGAGAAGCGGCAGACCTACTATGGTCACGGACCCCCCAGACATCCCAACGCTCCTTCTACAAACCTGTCGAGCTTCACTGATCTTACCCAACTCCGCGTCCTAGGACTTATGGATGTCACACTTCCCACCGTGCGCAATGGCTCTGCCGATACTCCTGAAGAGATGGACGACCGACGCGTCCGTACATCTGCCTCCACAGTTCTCAAGATGTCCTATGGCATCGCTGATGCACTCGGGAAGAACGATACCCTCAATATGCTTGACCTAGTGCAAGAAATCAAGACCGATTCGCAGACGGTCGGGGCGGTATTTGCGATGTTTGGGCGGAGTCAGCCTCCGAGACCTGGGTACCCTGGCGCACATGCAAATCGACTCGCAAAATACTTACGCGATCGGTTCGTGGGGAACTTTGTGTTCGCGTTGAATAATATGAAGTATGGGGATGAGGTTCCCGATGCGTTGCGCCGCTCCTTCCTCGAGATGAATCGGTCTCTCATTCAAGCGTTGAGGAAGCCACCTAGGGATCCGAGGAAAAACTCGATAGGGACAGTTGACAAGGATTTCAGGTTCAGTCCGCCGGTGGACCAGGCAACGATGGAGAGCGGCGCTGCGGGGATTGTGGTGTATTTTCAGGGGAAAGAGAATGTGAGGACGATGTATGTTGCAAATGCGGGAGATTCGTTGGCGGTTGTTTCGAGCCAGGGCGTTGCACACCTTGTTGCGCACCGTCATGATCCGTTTGATCGCTCGGAGACGGCGAGAATTCGGACAGCGGAAGGATGGGTGAGCCCTTCGGGTCTGGTGAACGGGATGGTGGACGTGTCGAGGTCGTTTGGCTTCTATCAATGTATGCCCGCGGTAAATGCACGCCCAGACGTTTTCCAGTACCCACTCAAGCCGAAAGACGAGTTCGTGATCATTGCCGATCGGAGTCTCTGGGACTTTGTGTCTTTTCAGACTGCGGTGGACATCGCACGGACGGAGAGGGGAGACCCGATGATCGCCGCACAGAAGTTGAGGGATTTTGCGATCAGTTATGGAGCGGAGGGGAGTACGATGATCATGGTTATTGGGCTTGCGGAGGCGCCTGAGATGGAAGGACCGAAGAGGAAACCACAGATTTTGGATCGGCAGATTGCAAGGCTGGAAGGAGAGGTTTCAGCTCCGGTTGGGCATATTGCACTTGTATTCAGCGATATTAGGAACTCGACGCATCTTTGGGAGGTCAATCCAGGCATGGCGACGGCGCATAAAGCTCATAATGCATTGCTGAGGCGGTTGCTGAGGTTCTGTGGCGGGTACGAGGTCAAGACTGAAGGTGATGCCTTCATGTGCTCGTTCCCCACTTCCCTAGCTGCTGTCTGGTGGTGTCTACGTGTTCAATCCGAGTTGCTCGAGGTTGATTGGCCGTTGGAGATCCTCGAGTGTGAGGATGGTAAACCCATCTATGACACCAGCGGCAACCTTGTCGCTCGCGGCCTGAGCGTTCGCATGGGTATCCATTGCGGTTTCCCGAGTCCCGAGCCCGATCCAATTACTCATCGGATGGACTACTTTGGAACCATGGTTAATCGTTCCTCTCGTATCTGCGGGAATGCCGCTGGTGGCGAAATCATGTGCAGTGCTGAGATCCTCCGCGAAATTAATGCCTCAATCTACGGCAAAGACGAGACTGAATATACCAAGGGCCAACCGACCCAAGCCATTGACGAAATCCGCCGAATGGGCTTGCACATTGTCGATGTCGGCGAGGTCAAGCTCAAGGGTCTGGAAGTGCCAGAGAACATCTCATGTCTATACCCTTCACATCTGGCCGGGCGTCAAAATTGGGGACCAGAAGGCATCACTGAGTCCGGTTCTCGGGTGCCCTTCAGCGTTGAGCAAATGCAGGAGCTTGGTCTTATCTGCTTGCGTCTTGAGACCCTCACTACTTCTCGTATATTCAATGTTATGCCAGAACGCAAAGGCAGCATACAAACTCTCAGTTTGGAGAACGAGCTTTCGGAATGTCGTTCATCACTCAAGTTGTTTGGCGACCCCAACGTTCTCCTCCCTCCTATGAATGCCCAATCTACTGACTCTGAATTGATGGCCCTGCTGGACTCGCTGGCGACGAGGGTGGTCAACGCCATTACAGCACTGGAGAAAGAATACCCATCCCGACCTCAAATCCAAACTCAATCTCAATCAGTACCCTTGTCCAAAGACAGAATCGTCTCAGCATTGGAACGACGTGGTGAGCTCGATGAACGGACGTTGGAACATATCCTGTCAGTATTGAGCAGTATATAGTAACTTCCTTCTATTCATTTTTTACTCGTTATTTGTTGTGCTCTTATCTTCATTCTCTTCCTGTGCACCCATTAGACCACCATCTGTAACCTTCACTGTACCTATATCAGCATTGCCATGTATGGAAATTTGTTACACATTCATATGACGAAGTTGAGGGTGATGAACATAACTCAGGCCATTCGAACAAACTTCAAGCTCCTGAAGAATTGGATGGGTAGTCCGCTCTATCTATCTATCGATAGTACAGGCGTCGCATGTGCGATCGCCAAGGGAAAGAAAATGACGATGTCCGACTAAAGTATAACATATAGTAATGATGCAGATAAGTAGTAGAACCTCCACGAAATTCAAAGTGTAATGCACGTATAAACGGCGGAAAAAGGGTGGTGGCGGAGTGATGTCGGCGGAGTGAGGATACAAGGAGGGATATTCGCGATAGGATAGGTTCCGTCATAACCGACTCTCAACTTTTAATTGTGTGACGAGCCGTATACTGCCCAGACTGCTCTCTGCTAAAAGCGGCGACGGTCGTTCTTCATCCTCCACCTCACCCTCTCCACTCCTGTGCCATAAACTCACGCTCTCTTCCTGGTCATCGTCACCTACCCCTTTAGGATATCCCTTGTTCAATCTCCCACGATTGTCCCCCTGCTTTGATCTCATCGACAGTTCCTCATCCCAAGCCTCACTCCTCGCCGAGTCAGTGACTGATGGGAATGAAAACAAAGTCCCAAGGCTGGACGAGTGATTATGTGTAAACACGCCGTTCGAATCTATCCGGCCGGGTTTCTTTCGCATCCCAGAGAAGCCCGCCTGCGGGCTCATCGTGGGCGGCGCACTCTGGACCTCATGATCATGAGCAAAAATTGATGCAGGTAACGTTAGAGTCTGCACAGCGGTTATGGTGCTGTCCGTCTTCCTAGGGCTTCCGGAGGGGCTCCCCTGCTTCGTACTGCCACCTGCACTTGCCCTCACACTACTCTGCTCTTCCATCACCTCAAGCTCCTCTTGGTGCCCGAGTAGATTGATCGTTGATGTCGGCGGAGGTGGAAGACCTTCTGTCTGTGAGTAAGGCAGCAGGGGCAAGGGTGGGTACCCTGCTGGGATGGGTGAGCCAACTGCTCTCCGATGTTCCGTTACATGAGCATCGCCTGTCCCAGGTCGGTCGTACTGATGCACGACGTCCTGACTATCAAACTTAATCATCGGGCGTTTACCCGGGATTGGCGAACCCTGTATCGACGAAGTCGAGTTGACGTCACTCATGGGCATCGGGGCATCGTACAGTTGATGTCGCTTGAGCCCGCTTGGATGCTCGTCCAGAGTATGACTCGTGTGCGACCAGTGTAGGGCAGAATTGCGATCGTGTGCAGAAGAGCTAACGGCTCGTATCCGATGGTTCGCGGTGTGAGAGCTGCTTTGCGACATCCGGTGGGCACTGCGGGCGCGAATTATACTACCCACTGCGCCGAAAGAGCCTCGTAGGGCATCCATGCCTGGATCCTCAACGCCAAGGTGATCTTTTTCTTCAACAGACTCTGTCTGAGAGCGAGCAGCTTGGAGAAGGATAGTAGACCGCCGGTCGAGTTTGGCAAGGGAATTTGGGTCGATCTTGGACATTTGAAGGATGATAATTCCCACACAAATAACGAAGAAACCCATAACAAGGGTTATGATTCTATCCACAGGTGATTTGAGGCCTCGGAAAAGGACCTGTGATAGGAATTCAATCAAACTCACAAGATTAGATCATGATTGAACGTGTAAACTCACGATTGTCGTCACCATAGAGAAAAATGTAACTTTACCGACGTAAGCCTAGACAGGATCAAGATAGAACCTGTAAAAACTCACAAATGACGTAGTAAGTCGGCGTGACTGTAATGATATGAACAATGCAACAACACATCTGAAAAGCATGGCAACGAACCCATAGCTAAATGAGGATGGTGCATGAGACTACTACCACGATCATGATAAGATATAACCTACCGGTATTAAATAGGGCAAGGGCTTTGTTCAGATAGAACACTTCTGTAACTAAAAGAAAACCATCAGAGCCGTTGCAAAAGGAGTTGTTTGCAGGGACTTACGAAGGGTTACCACAACGAACACCATCAAAAAGTACATGAACCAGTAATTGAACTGTGTTATGTTCAGCTGGATTTCACCCTAAAAGGATAGGGCTACATACCTGATTCTCACCCATAGCAGTTTGAACGATGGCCGCGCCCAATCCAGTGGTCACACTGACACTGATGCCACCAATCATACTACAGACCATGATATACCACAACATACTCTTCGTCCCATATCTGATAGTTGTAAAATCAGTTTGTTACCAGACCAACTGAGCATTGGACTTGACCTCGGGGCAAAAAAGAGAACTATGACAACTGACGCTCCAATAAGGACTGATATCCAAGCAAGGAAGCCTGGAGATATGAAAAGCTTCTCAAATTCGCGGATTTGGCCAACAGAATCCTCGGTTGGACCGTTGAGAGCAATTATGACGGATCCTAGCTATATGACAGTCGTCTCATATCAAGAGAGAAGGACAAGTGATACTCACGATACATAGACCACATCCGAGCCAGCCGAAAAATGTGAGTCTCTCCTTGAGGAATATCGACGAAAGGATGGCACAGATGACAACAGAGAGTGCCCCTAGGGGTGTCTTGAAGTGCCGGAACGTCGGTGAAGGGTCCAATGATTCAACAGTATGAGGCTTACGACAACGATAGCCTCTACAAATGCGTAGGCTGGAGAAAAAAGAAGTCAGTATAACAGCGGAAGGCCAAGAGTCGGACCACACACCGGCAAAGTTACACAACTCCCCCAGGATCATCACTAGAATTTCCCGGTGAACTAAAGCTCACTAAATGGACGTATTGAACGCACTTATCATTCCGGTCCACCATAATGGCTTATCTCGATCTCAGTTCAGAGTTCTGCCACGCAAGCCAACTTGATACGCTTACCGATTTCAAGTAAGCAACGCCCTCGCCTGCAACACCACCAGCTTGTGACCGCAGTAGTCCCTTCTTCTTGAATACAAAACTTGAGCCGATAAGGCAGCCGCTAGCTATCGCCAGGATAATGCCAACGATCTGTGGAACGATATATGTCAATCCCGGTCAGGCTAGTTTCGGGACCGCGCACCTTGAGGTTATTGCCTGCAGAAAGAGTTTTAGTGGAAGTAGAGGAAGTCGCAGCTGCCGCTGAAGCTGTGACTGAGGCCGATATTGAAGTTATAGTAGACGACATGGGCGTTGTAAGACTTGCCGAATGGCACGTTAAGTGTGATCATCGAGAGAGGCCCATATGGAAGTTGCCGGAAAATTCCTATATATGGTATTGTTCCGATCGAGCTACTGTGGGTTGCTGCTTCATATTATTATTGTCCCTTTGTACTTGTCACTTGACTGGCGCGTAGAGGTCCACTGTCCTTCAACTTTCTTTACACTACGGCCTTGCCCTTCAGGTACCTTATCGTCAAGATAGGATGATATCAGTCTACTGGCACTGGTAGTTCAGTTGAGAACGGAAGTGAACTGTGACTGCGAGAGAAGGGCCAAAATGGAACCTTGGAGCTGTTAGCATCAATTACAATTGTGTGCGGCATTAGATGAGCAGAATGTATTATTACATCGCACTCGAGCTCGGGCATCGGATTTCCTGCGGCGCGGCAGTGGATAACTATCGGCAAGGGCACTGCCAACTAACTTCACGTGAGCAAGGAGGCACAGGGTATTGGCGGCGATTGTAAATACTTACAAATCTCATGGGGTTAGTCTACTGACCCGGCGTTCGTTCATTTTGCTTCGAGTTTTCCTCTAGATTAACGAGCTGCAGCACTGGACGTTACTTGAATCCGAAACCATGCCATTGATGGTGATCTCAGCAGAGCCCTTGTAACTTCGTGTATCACAGCCATAGAACACCTGTGCACGGCCGGGAGTGCGTTTCATGTCACTAGGCCTATGTCACATCTGGCCCAAGCATTCGCATAGGGTTGCTGTGGCACATCTAAGGACATCCTGCTTCTTTCAATGACATTGAACCTGCCAACTCCGATGTTCTTTTATCGTTCGACTTGTGGGTTGAGATTGTTCCCTCAATATCGCCGCAGTCGTGCTACGTCCATAATCGATACAATTTGAAAGTGAAAACTGCTGCATGGAGCTCCCCAGATTTTTCGAGATTCTTCACCTGAGTAATCGAAACTGTACATTAAAGATGGATCTCATGATACTCCTATATCTGCCCGATCTCATCGACCTCGGAGTTCAACAATAATACGGAGTAAAAACAAGTGATAGGGGTTGATCAGGGCTCCGAGTAACTGCGAGCATGTGGAGCAGCTGATTATTTCGTTGATATGATGGACGGTGACTTCAAGGGCTGGACAGGTCTTGTCAAAGATGGTAAAAGCATGAGGATGACACATTGGGTGATATGATGGACAGTGGTCTCAGAGCCTGGAAAGGTCTTGCCAAAGATGGTAAAAGCATGAAGATGATACAGTGTGAAGTTCTGGGGCTTGGTAGCAAATCACACTAAACCGTTCTAAAGCAATGAGTTTTTGTATATACTAGTTTCCTGACTATAAGTCTGAAAACTAAAGTAGAGGTTTCTCAATGAACTCCAGCCTAAGTGATTCACTCTCTGGGAACCACCAAGCCTTTATCCACTAATTGCCTGTCGATTATAACCTATTTCTACTCTATTTATACTGTTCTAATGGGTGCACAGACCATCTTTCCATGTCACTTGAGAATTCTATAAGTAGATTACTATATCCCTTTTCCATTGAATTCCCTTGAAACATTGCCTATTTTCCATCCATCCGCCATGTTCCGTTACCAATAAGTTAATTGATAACCCTTTCCTGCATAGAACATGATAGACTCATGAAGAATTTCCGGAGTTTCACTGTTTCCATGAAACATTCCTGTTCTGAGGAGGGAACAATAACATTGGTCCCTCCTGCTGCCTCAAGACCTAATATTCTGTCCCTTCCACCTATCCCTTCATATTCCATGATTCCTGATGCTTCTGGGGCTTGCCTGACAAGTCCTAGAGTCACCATATTCCGGAGTTCTTCCACTTCCAGGAAAACATTCATGTTTCTTGAAAGGACATGAATGTACTTGTTCCAGCTGTTTGAAACATATTAGGAACATATTCATCCAATATCCTTCTTCCTAACATTCATATTTCCATGTAGTCCGATGTCCTGACTTTACCTGAGCTTGCCCTTTTCCTTCTGTCCTCTAGAGTATCTGATAGTTCACCTTGTTCTGACATACCAAATACTCTCCTGAGCTCAGAGCTTTCCCCAGCTCTTCCTAAGTCTTCCTACTTCGTTCCCTATGTTTCCTGATCTTCCTTTAATCATTATTGATCTATCCCATTCATTCTGGTGGCAACCACATTTCCTCTTTTGATCATCTTTCCTTATAGGTCTTTCCCCTAGTCAGAATCATTTCCTAAAATTCTTTCTCTTTGTTCCGGACTATTCCCCCTTATTCCTATGGTTCCCCTCTTTCCTCTTTTGCCTATTTTCGATGATTTTATATTCCGGACCTTCCTATCTTTTTATTCCAGGGAGTAAGATGTCAGATTCTTTGATTATCTCTTGATTAGAGATATCTGGCAGAGATCTGCTATGTCCACCATTCCAGCAATAATAATCGATATTTAATTGCCCATTTTTCGTCCCCCTGTCTGTCAGAATACTCTATTATTTTAATAGCCCTTCAGCAATGTGAATTATTTAAGTGTTCCCATGTTTTCCGGTTTCTGAGGAGTTGTCTGCCTGTTATGCCTACAGTTTTCAGCACATAGTATGGTTTGTTTTAACCAGGACTTATGACTTTAGACATAGAGTCATATCGGTGAATGTTGCTGACTCCAATGAGATTGATCTTGGAGCTAACTAGAAAGAGAAAATGTAAAGATGTATCAAGATGCAAAGACATATTGTATCCCTGAGTCAAAAAGGACTCTTTGCTCAGTACATGAGGAGCATCTGGATTTGGGAAGACGAGGAATTACACCAGGATGTGACCGGTCTGTGCGTGCAATGACTGGATGTTGCAGACTCTGATTGGAGACCAAGAATTAGACCAGATGTCAAGCTGGTAAATTGGCATGACATTTGAATGCAAAATCAATGGTCAGAATGAGAATGTAAACCAGCCTAAGCAAGCATACAGGCTGTATATCAAAAAATGACATGTTGATGAACTGGGTACTGTGTGGTGTGAAGTTTGATGCAGGGCAAACAAGAATAGCACTTCAATGATTCTGAGGTCTCCAATGCACTCTCTACCAATCCCTTCACCCAACAATACATGCCCTGAGTTTGAGAAAGTCATTAAGAAATATCTGCTAGGAATCTGGGGAAAATGTTGTCACAATTCTCTCAGGCATTGTTTACAATCTAGGTCCCCTCGTATGGTTAAAACACAGCTCTTCACTTGCAGCTGATGGGTTGTCATACATGCCAGGTTTTGTATCTTATACTTTGCAACAATAGTCTTGTGCTAGCTATCGACGCCACACTACTTGCTCAGCTTTACATATGGTCAGATAGGCACATATATATGATGCGAGAAATAAACATATATTCATGGGTCATCAATGCGATGTGGAGATGGTGGATAAAATGCTTGTTGGTCAAGCACCACCTGAAAATTCGGGAAGTGAAAGAGAAAATTTTTCATAAATTTGTCTTTGAAGAAGGTAATGTTGCAATGAGAGGGTAGCTTGCTAGCTTTAGACCCACAATTGTGACATTAATCTTGTCCCCTTCTCAAAGCAGCACCAATTGCGGTGGAAAGATCGAGCTGGGTGTCCGTTTTCACGATCACTGGATTCAATTCTGAAGGTGTACGTGGACAATTGGCACAGCATGTACTTTACTTCTACCAACCGGGGATGATGAATTCGGTGTACGATATTGCAGTGGATTGCGCTTATTGCATCCACTGGCATACACTGCTGGGACATGCCCTTATGCAAGGACTGTCCCCTGCAGGACGAGCTTGAGGACGATTCACAAGGCTGCTGGCCTTGATCCTTGCCCGGCCTGGACTGTATCGTGAGGCTGTCGCTGATTATAATGCAGCCAATCCCAGCACTCCGTTCATACCACTGAGCTGGACTGACGTCCAGCTCCAACCACCACACTTCAACGTGGCTACGGCCATTAACATCACTGATGCCGACGTGTTATGCACCATGCTAGCAAACAGCATACCTGTAGAATGGGTAGACCATGCCTATACCTTCGGTGTGGTCTACCTCAAAGGCCATTTCCTTGCGGCAAATGCGTTGATTGACCATTTTCATGAGGTCGACAATGAACGTCATCGTCGACTGGACATCTATGGAGAACCTGCGGCCATTCAACAATGGGATGACTGGCGTGTGCCCAGTAATGATGATATGATCTGTCTTCATGCACTGCTCAGTCGCAAAGTGGCTCAAGGTCATGAATACCTTGAGAGCGGACTGTACTATCCCGTGGGGATGAATCCCAACCATCGAGATCTGTGGCAACGCCGGTCTCGACATGGACCATATCCCTCATCTCCAGCTCACACCGCCGCCTCAGTTCAGGCTCCTACAGCTTCAACATTGTCAGGTCCCATCGCCTCATCATTGTCGGTTAGCGTCGACATGGAGATGAGGATTGATATGGCCAGCGAGTTGTCGCGTCCACTGTCTGTGTAAACATCATAGGCGGCTCATCTTCTTCTCAATTTATACTGTTGGTTAACGTCAGCACTGTATCTTTTGACAGATGAAATGGACACTTTCGAGCCATGGAGGACTTGAGTACCTCCACATTGGACTATATATATTGATCTGGACGAGTGTTGCTCCCTAGTTAGAGACTGCTTACCAGTCTCAAAGGGGAGCATGTAACATATCGTGTATTACTGACATAATTAATAATATATTAATTATTATTACTCTTTATGTACTTACTGGCTGCCTTACCTAAGGCAGCCAATTTTACTGTCATACATAGTACTAGAATTGCACACCGATCTGGTTCTGTCATGTGATTGTAAGGCTAAGCTTTTACTTAACTTTGTTTCAACTGGCATGCATTATCAGACTTAATCTAGTTGCTGTATTGACGCCATACAAGAGGCAAGAGATCTGGTGGACTCTAGAGTATCTGATAGTTCCTCTTGTTCTGACATACCAAATACTCTCCTGAACTCAGAGCTTTCCCCAGCTCTTCCTAAGTCTTCCTACTTTGTTCCCTATGTTTCCTGATCTTCCTTCAATCATTATTGATCTATCCCATTCATTCTGGTGGCAACCACATTTCCTCTTTTGATCATCTTTCCTTATGGGTCTTTCCCCTAGTCAGAATCATTCCTAAAATTCTTTCTCCTTGTTCCGGACTATTCCCCCTTATTCCTATGGTTCTCCTCTTTCCTTCTTTGCCTATTTTCGATGATTTTATATTCCGGACCTTCCTATCTTTTTATTCCATGGAGTAAGATGTCAGATTCTTTGATTATCTCTTGATTAGAGAGATCTGCTATGTCCACCATTCCAGCAATAATAATCAATATTTAATTGCCCATTTCTCGTCCCCCTGTCTGTCAGAATACTCTATTATTTTAATAGCCCTTCAGCAATATGAATTATTCAAGTGTTCCCATGTTTTCCGGTTTCTGAGGAGTTGTCTGCCTGTTATGCCTACAGTTTTCAGCACATCGTATTGTTTGTTTTAACCAGGACTTATGACTTTAGACATAGAGTCATATCACTACCCAGAAACCCTCCTCTAGACTTCCTTCTATTAATATGGTTGTCTCTCCTTGATCCTGGATCAACTCATCAAGGCTTTTGCTTTTTCCTCCTCTTCTACTACTGGTTTTGGTACCTTCCCTCTCTCATAAGTTGGCAATGCCATATGCTTCTCAGGAGTTGGGATCATGTATGGTGATAATGGCACTACCATCCTTTAAGTTTTGTACATTGCTCTCAGTCAATGTGTCAAAAGGTCTCCCCAATAATACTGTATAAGCAGGACACTCAAATATGTCTACCTGCAAGTATATTGTGAACCCTTCTGCAAACTTGAATGGTACATTCTTGAGGACTCATTGACTTGTCGATTAGCACTTTCCATGCATAACTGTATGTCTGGATCTCATGTCAACCCAAGAACCAATGCCTTCTCTAATGACATGCAAACAATCTGTGACCCACTATCCAATATTGTCTCCACCTTGGCTTGCTCATTGACCACTGGAAACAGTGACCTTAGTACCTGCAGATTGCACGCTATATATACCATGATTGGCTTATCACCAGGTGGTAACTGATCAAGGTATGTTGCCACACAATCCTCATGTACTACTGCCCCAATGAATACTCCTTCTTCTTCATCTCTAGGGGCCAGAAAGTTCATCCACATTGACTTTGTGAATTACACCTGTCCCCTGCTGACAATCTTTTTCTTGTGTGAATACCTTGGCAGATGGCCATTTAGATGGTGTTTTCCCCCAAGACCTTTCTAAAGTGTCCCTTACATTAGGTAGCTTCAGCAGTTCTCTGGTAGAAATTGTCACCTCTGTATCCATGATTTTGTTGACTATGACTTCCTCTTTCCTCTGCCAACTTCTAGGTTCATAACTCCCCTTTCTGTCTGCTTCAAACCTGACTACTTTGTCACCATTCAAGGCAGGTACCTGCTCAAATGGTAACATTCCCTTCTCAACTCTATTCTCTCCAACAGCTGGGTTTTTAACTCTACTCTTCAGCAGCAAGAGTACATCTATTATCCCGGGTACCTTCTTCTCCCCTCTTGCTGCCTCATTGAGTCCTCTAAAAGCCCTCCTGTCCTTTTTGTCCCACTTCTCCCTTAGCACCACTCCTTGTCATTACCAGACTGGCTACTAAGTTCTGCAATACATCTATTGTCTTCTCCAACTCCTGTGTTTTATTTTCTTCTGTCTGATTTACATATGTTGCAAATACTGGGGCTGGTTTCACAGGTTCTTCAACCCACCTATAGAATGATGCCGCTTTAGGATCAGTCATAGTATTGATCCTATCTTTGGGCGGTACATTTGGAGGATTGCATGGAATAAGCTCACCAGATGGTAGCTGTGGTCTACCATCTAACATGATGAGGTTACTCTCACTAACATGCTTCTTCAAGTATTCACAATCATTGGTACAATGACCCAGCTCCCAACAGTGATAGCAATTGATCTGTGTTGACCCCCCTCCAGATAATTGTGTAGGGTAGGTGGCTGGACCTATTGACACACCATTCCCTCTATTTGTATTGACAAACTGACTAGCAGTCTTGAGGTCATTGCTCATGGTCTGCATGAAGCTCCTCAAGCTGCCCAACTCTCTGCCTAAGGCCACTACTCCATCCTGCAAGTTGGCCAGTCTACCTTCAGTCTCAGCATTAGGTTCTGCTTTAACTTTGATGACCCCTGGCACCTTCTCTTTTTCTACACTCCTCTCCCTTACTACTGTTCCATCATCCACAAGAATGGTTACTATGTTGAATAGTTCTTTCAAATTGTAGCGATCATCCTTATGTCTTTTTCTCCTTGCATTGTTGTAATGTCCATATTTTTGTAATGCTTGAGCTAAGATAAGTTCATGGAATGTTGGCGTGAAACACTTGATAAATTTTTCTACTAAGGCTCCATTGCCTAATACATCCTTTAACTTCTTAGCCTCCGCTCTGAACTTTCTAATCAATGCATGGATCTCCTCTGCATCATTTTGTCCTAACCTTGCATCTTCATGGCAGATCTTATCCAGAACAGCAATGCTCCCCATGTTGGAGATTGCTTCTGGGTAAGCATCCTGCACATTGTTAGCAAACGCTGTCACGACCCCGCCATCTCTGGACCCCCACACGCTGCCCCAGCCCCGACACACACCTCCCCCGCACCCCTCACACCGCCAACAACCTCCCAACGCTGCACCGGCAACACCCGCGGCCATCTCTGAACAGATCCCTGGCCATCACCAAACCCTGGCATCTCGGCCGACACGTCACCCCAAGGCTTCCCTGTCACTGGACACACCCGGACCCCCAGCATCCCAGCCATCACATAACGTTCTGCAACATTCCTCCCGCAAACCGTCAGCACGTCACAATGCCACCTGCTTCTGTGGCGCCGAGGGGCGCCACCATCACGCAGCATGACCGCCGACCCGCCCGACACAAGCCCGCCGTAACCCGCGCCCGCACGCCCCGACCACTATCACGACCCCGGGGCTGGGAGCCAGTCCGGGGACTTAACCGGAGGAATCAGATGTCCCGGTCCCAGCTAGAATCCTACCCGGGACTCAGCAGAAGGGTAGTACATAAACCATAGGGTAGCATACGAGTCAAGTAGTCTTGATATTAACCGTAGTTCTCCGTATTTCCGTGTCTCTGTCTCTGTCTCTGTCTCTATCTCAATTTCAATCTATTCTCTTGTCTCTCTCTCTCTTGGCTCTCGTCTTTCGTCTCTTGTCTCTCGTCTCTCGTCTCTCGTCTCCCATCTCCGTGCCTCGTTCCGTTCTGTGACTCATTTCTCCTTTCCGTTTCCCTTCTCTGTTTCTTTGCCTATCGTCCGCATCTCTTTCTCTCTTCACCCCAGTCTCCTAACCAACCCGCCCCGCCCATTCTGTACCTACTCCCCCCGTTCTGAACCTAC
>QGOB01000579.1:0-18220 GCA_003313055.1 Termitomyces sp. MG145 | reverse complement strand
TTCCTTGCTTCATTGTTCGAGTATTCTTCAGTGTTCAGATAAGATAAGATGGCCCTGGATGAGGTGCAAAAAGGTGAGGTGATATGGGGCAAAATGGGAAAAGTGGAGGTACTGGTTTGACGCACGCTTCTTCTTCTTTTTTTTTTTTTCGTGGTACCACTATTGGTTGCAGACAGTTCACTAGTTGTCAATCTCTGCAAGCAGGGGCATGTGAGAAACTCACTTCGTACATTTAAATCAAGTATAAATCGGGAGCCACGCCGGAGGAAATGCCTTTACGCACGCAGTGTGGGACTTAAGCAATCAGCCAATACCCACTAAAACCTCGGTTGCAATTCTCCACGACTTCCTCGGGATTCTATCATTAGGTAGGAAATACTTCCATGTATTTTTAACTAGCTTAGCATCCAGGGCTTTCCTACCATAATGATATGTGTCTGTTGCTAAGCAGTCTAGCTTTATTCTCCGGGCTATTGCCGCTTTTACTTTATTTACTATTTCCTTGTCTGACGGTGCTTTTGCAGGGTCAGACTCGCACTGTATCCGCCATTCGCACCTCACTTTCCAGATTACATGCGACGTTTCTGACACTACGATTGTCGAGAATCAATTAGCTCCAGGCGAGTCTCTGTCGTGTGTATTTCCCCTATCAATTAATGCGCAGCCAAGCTGTTTGCCTAGGGATGGGTGCTCCAGGAGAATACCTCTTTTACTATGTATACTCCTTGCGAGTTTCCAAGCTGTTGCCTGTCCAGTATGCGGGCACTCAGAGAGACATGGCTCATAGTTTCTTCCACCTGGCACATCGGGCATCGAGCCCTTGACTCGTAGTTTGGTATGTTTTGCCAGTATCCTCCTAGCTTAAATGTGTTATGCATTGCTTTCCAGCTATAATTTCTGAATCCTCTCGATAGAGATGTGCTCTTCAATGATAACCATATTTGTTTGTCGCTTGGGGCATCTCCACCATAGTCATGAATTGCCCACCAGGTCATGTCCAAGTGGGTTGATGTACCCTTCCTGTATGGAGTTGCTTTCTGCTCAATCAGGCCCTTATAGACTAGTGACTGGGACACTGTCGCTAGCTTTGCTCCTGGGATGTTGTACTCATGTGGGATTGATAAGTCTATAATGTCTGGTCGTTCCTTTTCTGCCCCCATATTAGCTAGCCTGTCAGCTTCTTCATTTCCTTCTATGCCTGCATGTCCCTTAACTTTCTCAATCAGGGTCATACCACTATGTTTCCTTAGTTCAGCTACTAGGACCTTCAAGATTGATCAGTTAGCAATGCCAATCCAACCATTGTCCTCCCTTTCCTTCAGATGTTTAGTTATACTATCAATAATTATTTGTGAATCACTTCTTATAAGAAGGGTATCACCATCTTGTGTTTTTCTAACTGCTGCAAGGATTGCTACAGCTTCTCCCACGTTATTTGTCTGTGGAAGGTCAGTGGGTAGTCTTATCGCTGCATTTCTAGCGTCGTTATGTCCAAACTATACACCAGCCCCTGCCACAGCATCAATTGATCCATTCTTCCGGCATGAACCATCTGTATAGACTGTTGTCATTGTTGGTGGGGAAATTGCTATTTTCCAATAGTTGGTATCATCTGAGGGTCTGTTTTGCTTGTTTCCCATGAATATTCTAAAGCCTTCACCAAGGTTATTGTGCGTTGTTATCTTTGGGTCAAAGGCACTGCAGTCATTTTCTCTCCATATGGCCACTTTGTCTTCAGTGAACGCCCTTTCCTGCATCGGCTTCGAGGGATTCCACCTCATCTTTAGCCTCCCCAGGATGCTTCTCATGTACTCCCCACACTTGTGTGGGTTCACACAGCCTGCATTTCTGTAGTTCTTACAAGACACGCATGCACAGTTCTTTCTCTGTTTATGATAAGTGTTCTTTCCTATGTCTGTGTTGTCAGATACACTTAACAGCTCGCCAATGTTCCTTACATTATGTGCAGCTCTCAAGCATTCCACTTGTTTTGAGTTCCACCTTATGTTCCTCTCATCACCAAGGCTTATATGGAACCATACATGCATTTCTCTTTTTAGATCATCCTCTAATGCCAGGACATGGAAGGCAATGTTGAGTTTCCTCGCTACTTTCAGCATTCTCTGCAGAGACTGAGGTAAGCCATCTTCCTTCTCACATACGTCTACATCCACATTTTGTAGGAAGGTATTCACAAAGGCCCCTCTGTCTTCCATCCTCCATTTCTTTGCAATTTTTCTTTCAATTATTGCGTCTGCTACTATCGCCCAACCAGGTCTGTCTTTATCCAATTTTAGGTATCTCTTCATCTTCATTGTTTCTATCGCCTTGTTTCTTGCTTTTAGGTCCAGCAGGCTCTTGCCCCCTCTGCAATGAGGGAGGGACCACGTTTGCAATCCTATTGTTGGGTGTGTATCCTCGCCTCACATAAAATCTCTTATGAGCTTGTTTATTTTCTCCTCGACGCTCTTAGGCATCCCCTGGACATGGGTTCTGAACTGAGTGCACCCACCCACTACCATGCCAACTAAAAGTCTTTTACCTTCCATCGTGGGTTTTGCCCTTCTCCACCTATCAAGGTTGTTCACAATCTTTTCTATTGTCAGTGTCTAGACACTTGCGTCATTAACACCATTCCCAACAAAAGCACCCAGAAACCTAGTCATTTCTCCTTCGCTTAGGATTTTAACACTGTTTGGAATAACATTGCCTCCATTTGTCATCTTCCTTGTTTGTATCACTCTTTCTCTGAAATCCTTAGATCCCACCAGGACAGCAACTGTTCTAGGGATATTGAAGTTTGCTCCAGATACCTTACACCACCTTTTCAGGGTCTTTTGTAGTGTGTCAAAAGAATCATCAGTGGACATGTACACTGTAGTGTCATCTGCAAACATTGTCTCCTTGACACATTCTTCTCTATTACCTAATTTCAGGCCTATCAGCTTTGATGTTCTCAGCATTTGTGCCAACAATTCTATTACAATGTTGAATAGAAGGCATGACATTGGGTCGCCTTGACGTACTCCTCTTGTGACTCTGAAGGGACTACTTCTCTTGCCATTTAGCATTACAATTGTATAGGCATCTGAATACAGAGATTTCACTGTGTTAATAAATGATGTAGGGAAGCCAAACTTCTTCAAGAATGCCCACAAGAAGGCATGAGCTATTTTGTTGTACACG
The DNA here is from genome assembly GCA_003313055.1 of Termitomyces sp. MG145. Classification (NCBI taxonomy): domain Eukaryota; kingdom Fungi; phylum Basidiomycota; class Agaricomycetes; order Agaricales; family Lyophyllaceae; genus Termitomyces; species Termitomyces sp. MG145. Next base: position 15,034 of record QGOB01000579.1, on the reverse strand, counting down.
TTTTCCTGATCTAGACATACTATCATACCATTCGCTTTAGACATATCGCACCACTCAATCATCATATGGGCTAGTTCTGTCTGATCTTCAATCCTTCTTTTTTTCATGAAACCTGCTTGTGCAGGGTGGATGATTGTTGGGGACACGTCTCCCAGCCTTGTTGCCAGGACCTTTGTCATTATTTTGTAGTCCAAGTTGAGGACTGTTATAGGACGATAGTTTCCAATCTCAGTTCTGTTGCCCTTCTTATATAGAGGACATAACCATCCCTCCACAAAGCCTGTGTCCTTTACCATTCCATATTTGCAAATGTCATTGAAGACCATTGTGAAGGGTCTCACAATATCAAAACCTGAAACATCATTCTCATTTGTTTCATTGTCACTCTTTGCCAGAGCTTTCCACACTTCATGGGGAATACCGTCTAATCCAGCAGCCTTGCTGTTTTTCATAATTTCTATAGCTTCCCTCACCTTGTTCAGCTCAAATGGTTTGTCCATCTTTTTTACTTGTCCTTCTGATAAACACTTGTCAATACATCTCAGGGCCTTCTTTGTGCATCTCTCATTCCTACTTCCAGTTGCTGGGTGCCCTTGGTTCTGGAGAGATTCATAGTATACTTGGGCAATCTCAGCCATTTTTTCACTGTTCCTTTTGAGAACTTGGGAGATGGCTGGATCCTTTTTGAGGGCTACTATCATATCTTTAGGCTTCCTCTCCTTGTTTTGACTTATCCATTGTTTTGATATTGTTTCTCTGTAGATCATATTTCCTGTGGCTATCATATCCCTTGCCTTCAGGAATCTCCTATTTTCAATTTCTTTCAGCTTGTCATCCAGGATGCCAGCCTGTACTGCTTTCATTTCACCATCCATGTCCCTTGAGTTTAGAACCTTCTTCAGGTCAGCCTGGAGTGCAGTTACTTCCTTCACTATTTTTGGCTTCAGCTTTTTTGAGTAGCTACATATTTCCTCCAGGACCTTAATCTTAAATCCTTTGTGGATCGTCTGTGGGTTTCTTGACTCAGTCCAAAACTGGCTTGCCAGCTCCATTTTGTTTTCATATTCCTGACCCATTTCCTTCAGTACCTTCATCAGAGGGGGCTCCTGAATCAAGCTGAGAGGCATTGCATACCTCCCCTCTCCCATTGTGGGCTGTCTTGGATTCACTATACTCACTGAGATTAGCCTATGATCCGTACCTATTCCTGTACATTCAATATTCCAGTTCCAACTGTATTTCAGAAGATTCTCCTTTATGTATATCTTGTCTATCCGTGATTGGATAGGTCTATTCATCATATAGAAGGTGAAGTCCACCTCATTTGGGTTATGTCATCTCCACTCATCCACTAGACTCAGCATAGCCTTTAAGTCTGTTAAAGCATTTGTGGCTATACTTGGGTCAAGATGGGCAGGTAACCTATCTATCGCGTCCTCCACCATGTTTGTATTGCCAAGCATTATCATTGGTCTTGGTAGATTGGGGCTGTCTCGCCATCTTTCTTTCAGTGTCTCCCAGAATCTGCCATTAGAGCTCAGATCATTTGGTGCATATATATTTATGCATATTGTTGTCATACCATGGGAGCACTATTTGCATCGCTCTACCTGGGACAATTCCACTAGTTTTGAGCTCTTTCCATTTCATTGTCTTCTTGTTAATAACAAAAGCTACTCCCATTGCATTTGGTCTTTCCAGATCAAGGCTGCTTACTATGTGTATCTGCCTATTAAAGAGGTCATTCAGGTTTTCCTTCATCTCATCATTCAGGTGGATGCATGCTTCTTGCTTCTCAGGAATGTCGTGACAGTGAGTGAAATACATTCATTCTGTGTGATACACATCCATCACATGACATGATACATGAACAGGAAAAAGTATCTACAAAGTGACATGCCCTGATCCAGTCTCTTCTGCGACCCATAAGTCATCATTTCCGGTGACAAAATCTGCAATAAATTGTTCGAAGTCTCTTACAGTGCCATGGGCAATCCAGTGCTCATCTTCAAAAAAGCACAAGAGGTTCTTGGCAAAAGTCTGGCACCCACTGATATTGGGGTAATTCACTATGAAATGGTGAACATTTCTCTCAAGGAGTAATTCCTCCACTTGGCCGACAGTGATGTCCACAAAAGGCCGCAGTTCAACGTGGAAGTGACCACAAGAACCTGCGGTCACAGGATATTTTTTCTGTACAAACCTGAAAGAGGTATTGAAAGAGAGAAGCAAAATGAAATTTTGTATGTACTCTAACTGGATGAATGGATTGTGGTCCTCAATGGTTAGACTGTCAAAAACAACGCTATGTTCGAGACCATACTCGTTCAGGTAGACACCGTGGAGCCTCCTAGGGTCAATGAATGAGGATATAAAGAAGAATTTGAGTGATGTGAACAAAGACACACCAATGGATGGGAGGCTTGCCATCCTCGCTCCTAGTAGCAGTTCTAACACTGTCAATGATGAATGCAGTTATGTGGTAGTGGCACAAATATTCAAATGCATTAGTTTTGGATATAGGGCGCGGATCTGGAGCAGACATAAGCTTGGTAAGTGGTGGGGGATAAGATTTCCGGGGTGTGTGGCAACTTTGTCAACAGGCATAGGTCAATATCATGAAAATGGGCAGTGGAGATTATTATCATCCATCAGGAAATGGTCAGGCCATCTGACAAGATCACATGTCTGGAGAGTGTGTCACCCCCTTCAATCTGGATGAGCTATGTCCTGTGCCTTCAGCACAGGTATGTAGCTCATTGGGGGCTCACCCCCAAACCCCAACTGCATCCCAGCCCCAACCTCGCAAGCTCAGTTAGGGCCTTGTCAGCCACCTCAATGCTTAATCCCAGCCCTAACCTCGCAAGCTTGGTTAGAGCCTTGTGTTCAAAACTCAATGCTTAATTCCAGCCCCAACCTTGCAAGCTCAGTTAGGGCCTTGTGTTCAAAACTCAATGCTTAATACCAGCCCCAAGCTCGCAAGCTCGGTTAGAGCCTTGTGTTCAAAACTCAATGCTCAATCCCAGCCCCAACCTCGCAAGCTCAGTTAGGGCCTTGTGTTCAAAACTCAATGCTCAATTCCATCCCCAACCTTGCAAGCTTGGTTAGAGCCTTGTATTCAAAACTCAATGCTTAATTCTAGCCCCAACCTTGCAAGCTCGGTTAGGGCATTGTGTCCAAAACTCAATGCTTGATTCCAGCCCCAACCTCGCAAGCTCGGTTAGGGCCTTGTGTTCAAAACTCAATGCTTAATTCCAGCTCCAACCTCGCAAGCTTGGTTAAGGCCTTGTGTTCAAAATTCAAGGCTTAGTTATCATATTCCAATATATATACTTATTACATCTATCCATCTGTCAATCATTATATTCATCATCAGATACTAAAATTTATAAAGGTCAGTAATCAAAAGTGAGTTTATGTAAAGTGAGACTTACATTTGCAAACCATTCAGGATTTCTTGATAGACTATATTTGCTGTTGTCCTTGTTGTATTGTCTGGTGGTAAAATCACCTTGATACAATTTCCAGATGTACACCTAGACAGTGCCACATAAAGTTGTCCATGTGTAAACACAGGTGATCAAAGATCCAATCCAACTTGTTTGACTGATTGACCTTGGGACTTGTTGATAGTCATAGCAAAGGCCAATACAACTGGGAATTGTTGTCTGCGCAATGGAATAGGCAAATTCTCTTCAGAGGCATCAATATTGATTCTTGGAATCATAACCACTGTTCCTCCAAACTTGGCATCTCCACTGATGATCTGGCATGTGAGGACTCTGCTACTGATATGAGTAACAATCATTCTTGTCCCATTGCAAAGTCCTTGAGTTGTATCCAAATTCCTAAGTAGCATGACTGGTACACCAACCTTAAAAGCCAATCTAGCCAAAAGCAAACTACTGGCCCTCAAAGAGTTGAGATATTCCATAGGATATAGGCCATTAACATTTCCATCATCAGACTTGACAGAATCAGCACTCTGCAAGATTTTCTCCTATCCTGAAAACCTCTGCAGAATCTCTGAATTGATCTCCTCCACATCAGAGTTCTTGCTGGAAAGAATGGTCTGGTCTAGAAAATACTGATCCTGTTGATAATGATTGATATCAGGATATGTGGTGTTAATCAATCCAGTAATAGAATTGTCATCACAGATCATGGTTTCTGGAAGTTGTACTGTCTGCTCATGCTCAAGGTTTTTTCCAGCACCAATATCTAATAACCAAGCTGCATGAGCAACATTATCAGGAGTGTGCTCCAACTGCATATTTTGCACCAAGTTAGTGGACTTGAATGTGGTCCCAAAGTCTTCCTCTTTTCAATGAAGCAGCAATCATCTGCTGTCTGAGTCCTCGGGGAATAACTGGCAAAGTCTGTCTGAAATCCACTCCAAAAACCACAGTAACTCCACCAAATGGAATATCCTTTTCCATTATATCTCTGAAGCCACAATCTACTGAATCAATGGCATTCTTGTGCTGCATTGGAACTTCATCCCAGATAACCACTTTAATGCTCAGTAACAGATCAGAGAGATGTGTTCCTCTTCTTATGTTGGCAATAGATGTATCCAGAGCAGGAATGGGAATTTTGAACCTTGAATGAGCAGTTCTACCTCCCTCCAGCAATAAGGCAGCAATCCCAGATGATGCTACACATAATGCCACTGCACCAGTGGAACGGACAGCAGAGGCCAGAGTATTGCAGACAAAGGTCTTGCCACATCCTCCAGCACTGTGAAGTCCTGAGATGAGCCCATGAAGTTGCATTTATTACAACTGTCAGAAGCATTTGGAGGTAGAATCGTTCTCCTTGTCTAGGTGAAGCAAAGTACATCCTGCCAATAGCTGTTCCTCTCTGTCTCTCCTTCCAAGCCCTTTTTTTGGCTCATAAACAAACTTGGTTGGAAAGTTCTGATAAGTGATGTTGTTATTAGAAAACTTGGTGTTGGCTTCAAACCAAGCAGTGAGTGCAGTCTTGTCCATGTTATCTCTGGCAGCCACCAACTCTAAAGGTTCATTGTCCTGAAAGTAAACTTCATGTTGGCCTTCCAGGTGCACAGGTAATCGGTAGACAGGAGGGAATTCAGCATGCATATTGAATTCATAGATGTGCCAGCAGGCCTCTGGTGCAGAAATATATCTGGCATCAAAATGTTCCTTGATTTCATCTCGCTGCTCCCTAGAGATTTCCAAGGTGGTCCTGTCATGGCCTTTGTAAATGTACTTGTGTATGTACTTGATGGCTTTTACTGAAGCACAGACCTCAACATTGATGTGACATTGGTATTTGGCTGAGAGATAGGGATTGTATGGGACAACATCACGATTGTTATAATGATGGCCATGCTTCTCAAAGAAGTGACCATTGTCTGGCCTGGCATATTGAGGATAGCCATTGTCACCATATTGGGTAGCCTCTAGATATTCTTTGGGATATCTTTTGGAACATTTGCCATTGACCATGCACTTTGCATTGGGATAAGCTGCCCCACATGGACCATGGACCATATTAGTAGTAACAACCTAATAACAACAATTCGGTTACTAAATCAAGATATATCAAGATTAAGTCAATACCTGATACAATTGAGGCTGAGTCACTGGATCAGGAATTTGAGCACAGACAATGGCATCTACATAAGCTGCATCCTTGATCTTGTCATGAACATGCAAGAAGATCAAGATGTGCATATGTGGCAGTCCTCTCTTTTGGAATTCAATGGTATGGACATGAGCTACACAGGTTCCAAAGAGACCTTCTTTAATTTCCTTCAAGACAGTATTTTTCTTGAGTTCAAATACTCTGGCCACAATATCAGGTCAATCAGCAGCTGTCTGCTTCTTTCCATTAACTGCAGGTTCCTTTAAAAGGGCCTGTTTAATATCAGGCCACCTTGGATTGGCAGTCATAGTCAAAAAAATATCAGGTTTTTGGAAATACCTGCAAATAGCCATAGAGTCCTGGAATAACTGCTGCATATGACGTTCACCTCCAGTATGAGAGGAAGGAAGCACAATACGACAACCTTGGTGATGTAAGTCTTCATCTCCAGCTGCAGCATCAACCACTCCTTGATAGACTTCAGCTCTAATTTTTTTCTGATTAGATCTAACCCAATTGAGCTTTGACTGTTCAATTGAAGCCCATGCATCTACAACATATTGCAGAAATAATCTTCCACTCCAAAGTAATGAGAATTTAGCTTCTGATGTCCTTTGCTGAAGCCTATATGCATAATATGTAGTCTGACTAACATTTGTAGTTCTTTGCTGACCTTCAGGCCCAAAATGAGACCGAATATTAATATGAAATCCAGATTCTCCAGTTGGAAACATGATAGTATAGTGCAGTGGAGTATAATATGCATGCAGATGGCTTATCCATTTCAATTGACCTCCATGTAAGTGTAAGACTATATCATGATGATCTGATCTTTCTTCAGAGCCATCTCCAGGAATAATAGCAGCAACTCCTTCTTGATCATTAGGATTGTTGTAACGTCGATGATCTCCAAAATCTGCTCTAAGTTTAACAGAAAGCTCTTGTGGCTGGCCTTCTGGAACTTCTAGCATAATTTGTCTAGCATCCTTGTAATGGGCAATGAAAGGATTGACCCTACTAAGCATATCTTGCAAAAATGCCATTATTTGAGGATCCAATCCAGGATTATTTTGTTGACAAAGACTTAACTGCTCATTATGATCATAAAAGTATAGCTGTGCATATTTTGGAGGTTCACCTTCAGTTGGAAGCAAGGCACCTGAAAGATGATGAAGTTCTCCATTGATCCTAAAGCTGTATGGTCCAGGAGCATTGGTAATAGCATGATCAATTTTAACTCCTAAAGATGTAAATGCAAAGGCTGCATTATATTGACAAATAGATGCTTTAAAAGCATTGGAAAGAGGATGATCACCATGTAGTAGATGTAACAGTTCTGGTGGAGCATCTTCAAGTCTTGACAAATTGACTTGACCTTGTAAGCAGCATATGCCAAACTTCAAATTGTGTCTAGTAGACTTAGTGAGCTTTTCAGCATTAAAATGCAAAGCATGGCAATGTGGACAAATAACATTCATAGGACCCAGATAATGTGGCAAAGGTTCATTCAAATAGGGCTGTAATGCTCTTGGAAGAGCATTTCTAGGCTGAACATGCTGTTGAACAACTTGTGGAAGAGGAGGTTGAAGAGGAGGTTCCAATTGTTCTGCTGGATTATGTTCAGCAAGATGATCAAGTGCAATAGGCTGTTGTATAATAATTTGTGGAATAAGAGAATCCAAGGGAGGTCCTAATTGTTCTGCTGGATTATGTTGAGCAAGGCCAATAAATACAATAGGTTGTTGGACAATTTGTGGAACAGGAGGATCAAGAGGAAGTTGCAGTTGTTCTACTGGTATATGTGCAGCAGGATCATCGTGATGAAGTGATCCTGCAGGTAAATTTTGCTGCCTAGGATCATTCTCATAATCTCTAACTTCATCTATATACCTTAAAGGATTTTGCATCATTTGATCAAAAGCTGCTTGAATATATTCCAAGTCATCTTCAGGAGGTACATTATTTTGAGGACCTATTTCATTGAAGTCTTCTTCTAAATCAGCTACATGTTCATGTTCCCAAGCTTGTAATATTCTTTGAGCCAGAGCTGCAGTTAAAGGCCTATGTTCAGGATCTCCTTCTAGTAATTGTTGATGATCATATCTCTCCTGTATCTGCCTTGCCTGTTGCTGTTCAGGCTGTTCAGTAGCAAGTCTTTGTTCTTGTTCAGCAGCAAGCCTATCTCTATGAGCCATGTTTTCTCTGGTCTCCTGCTGTTCAGCAGCAAGCCTTTGTTTCTCTGCTAATCTCTGATCATACCTTTTCTGTCTTTGTCTTGCAATTTCCTGCTCAGCAGCAATTCTGTGTCTTTCTTGTTGTAGTGCAGCTAATGCTTCTTGTTGTTCAACAGAAACTCTTTGTCTATTTTGCTGTTGAGCAAGATTTCTTTGTCTGAGTTGCTCCTGAAATGCTAGTGCATGTTGTTGCTGAGAAGATGCATGATAATTAGGCATCATATCCTGATAAGCCACATTTTCTCTTAATATAGGTTCAGCTTGTCCACTAAAAATGTCATGTAGTGGTCTAGGAGGCATTCTGTTTCTAGAAGTAGATGTAGTGACAGTAGAAGCCAGTGGCATATGTGTTTGATTGCCTTGATGTTGATGCTGGTTTCTTCTAAAAACAGGTACAGCAGGCACATTTTGAGGAATGGGATTTTGCAATGGAGCATCCCAGCCCTCAGGCAAATGTGTTACAGGAGGTATATTCTGGCCCATAGTAACATTCAAAGCAAAAGGATCTGTCAGGTCCCGCTGACAATGGGGGCTCAGCTACACTGGCAAGTCCTTACTAGGTGAGCTTGGGAGGCCAAGTACAGGTCCGGGGCTTCTTGGGAGCTCCGGTACAGCTATGAGTGGTCCGGAGCAAAGTCCGGATGCTCTGGGGTACAAGTAGCGATGCACACGAGGTTTGAAAGTGCTCTGGGGAGGGGAGCACAAGTTCAGAGAGTAGGGGGGTTTGTAATGGAGGGGGGAACAGGGAGCAGGAGGGTAGTATTGATTGGGGGGGGGACAGAGGTAGTTTTGGGAGTGGGTGGAGATTGGTATGGAATGGATGGGGGGTGGATTGGTTGAGTAACCGGGGGACAAGAGGGGACACGGAACAGAGAGTAGAAATAGAGAGGAAGAGATACGGAACAGTAGATAGAGAAAAGGAGGAGAGATACAGGATAGAGATACAAGTCATGGAATGGAAACAGGAGGCATGGAGACAAGAGACGAGAGACAAGATGAGAGAAAGAGAGAGGAGAGGCACAAGAGTAGATTGAGATTGAGACAGAGACAGAGAGTATGGAAAATATGGAGAACTATGGTTAATATCAAGACTACTTGACTTGTATGCTATCCTATGGTTTATGTACTATCCTTCCACTAAGTCCTGGGTAGGATTCTAGCCCGGGACCAAGGCATCTGATTCCTCCGGCTAAGTCCTGGAACTGGCTCCCAGCCCCGGGGTCGTAGTAGTAGTCAGGGCATGCTGGCGCAGGTTATGGCAGTCTTGCATCGGGCAGGTCGGTGGTCGTGGTGCATGGTGGTGGCGCCCCTCGGTGCCACAGAAGCAGGGGGCCTTGTGATGTGCCGACAGTTTGTGGGAGGAATGTTGTGGAACGTTATGTGATGGCCAGGATGCTGGGGGTCCGGATGTGTCCGGTGACAGGGAAGCCTCAGGGTGACGTGTCGGCCGAGATGCCAAGATTTGGTGATGGCCAGGGATCTGTTCGGAGATGGCCACGGGTGTTGCCAGTGCAGCATTGAGGGGTTGTTGGCGGTCCTGGAGGTGCGCAAGGGTGTGCGGGGGGTGTGCAATGGGGCTGGAGCAGTGCATGAGGGTCTGGAGATGGCGGGGTCATGACATTACCCCCCCTTCAGTGTTGAGACCCTTTGAGATGGGGGCCATGGTGGCAGTGTCATGGGAATCTGAATCCAAAGTTAGTGTTGGCATAGAAGTCCTTGGAATTGAAGTCGAAGTCATACGGCGGCCATCCAGAAGATGCTCCAGGGGAATAAAAGGGGGCTCATCATGGCTTGTTCCCCATCCTCCCATGTCTTCATCCAGTTCCTCTTCCAGTTCACCCACTCCCTCTCCCTCCAATGATTTCCGAGTCTGGGCCTGGCAGCAGTACAAGGATCGCTGGGCTTCGCACGATCGTCGCCGGCAGGAGCGCGAGCTATCAGTGATGGTCTGTCGGCGTGAGTATTGTCTATCAGGTTGTGTTGTTTGTGCTGACGGGGTTTCCGGAGGTCGACTTGCAGACCCCCGGGGCTGGCCCTTCGTGGTCAGCGCTTCCTGTGGTCTCCCCTGTGGCTCCTCCTGCTGCTCCAGTCGCCCCCATTGGACATCGGGTACCTCAAGAGGCTGCAATGGCGGGGCAGCTCACAGATGCGTTGGCTCGGGTCCGGGGTCCCCCCACTCTTGCGTGGTGTCGGGCGCATGCTCCGGTAAGTAGCTCTCTGGCAATGGGTTCCCTCAGCTGACTCTGGGGTGCCCTAGTGCGTTTTCTGTACTCGCTGGGGAGAGCCCTGCAAATTTGTGGTGCCGGAGGCAGGGTCACAGCAGGATTCCTCAGTATGTGAGGCTTGTTGGGCCCGCCATGAGAGTTGCTCGGTGTCGTGGCTCTGGAGGGCCACTTGTGTTGCGGAGGAGCAGGGGTGGGATGCGGCATGGGTTTTAGCGCAGATGGCAGCCACTCCAAGGTCTCAGGCAGTTGAGGAGGCTGGAACAAAGCTGGGGCGCATGCAGGGGGTTCGTCGGGAGTCCGGGAGCAGTAGTGCAGGGCTCGGGGCTGGGGCAAAGGTGGGGCCCCCACGAGGGGCGCGAAGGGTGTCAGGAATCACCTCCGGCAAGGGGGTTAAGCCAAGGGTGTCCTCCCCTTCCCGGCGTCCCCCAAGCGTCCCTGGAGGTCTCCTTCTCCAGAGGCAGGGCCCCCCAGGGTCCATATGTTCTCTCCCCGAACAGGGAGGCCCATGAGTCCTCCTTCTTCCGTGGTCACCCCTGGGCTCCCGGTGATGGAGGTGGCAATGCGGCAGCGGATGGGGACCTTGGTGGGGGAGGTTACCTGGAGGGACGAGGAGCTGCAGCAGGTCCGGGGGGAGCGTGACGCGGTGTGGCAGGAGCTGGAGATGGCAATGGCCCTGGCCAACGCACGAGCCGTTGAGGTTTGGGGCCTCCAGGAGTGAGTCCGACGCTTGGAGGGCATGGTGGGGGTGCCAGCGGTGGGTCCAGCTTTGGGGTCGGGGCAGGTGGCAAGGTTGGAGACGGAGCTGAGGGCCCTCCAGGTGGCAGGGGAGGCATCCTCTCGGCAGTGGGATTGGTTCTTAGGGGAGGCGGCCCGGGCGGGGGGAGATCTTGTGTAAGTGGGTCTGTTTGGGATTCCTGGGGTTAGCTAACTTGTCTGCCCTTGTTAGGCTGGGTGCGGGAGCACTGGCTCCTTCTGGATGCTGCGTCTGCGGCGTACGCGTCGATACAGGATGGTCTGGCCCGGGAGCAGTGGGATGTTACCCCAGAGGTAGCTCAAGGGCTGTCGCAGTTGGGGTTGGTGTTGGTGGAGCACTGTCGATGCAATGCAGTGGCTCCAGGGACATGGTTGGACATGGCAGTGGATGCGGGGAAGGTTCTACCACATTGGGAAGATCATGCGGCCGCATTGGGGGTCCAGGTGGAGCTGGCAATGATGGGGGATGGAGGCACGATGGTCCTGGGGGTGAGGGGGGATATGGGTGAAGGCGAGGGTGCACAGGGAGGGTCGGAGTGAGGGGGTTGGGGGGGCTTGTTTTCTTGGTCGGTTCCTCGGACTTCCGGTCTCCTATGCTGTACTATCTGTAGATTAGTGTGTACATATGTTGCCATGGCTCCTTCTCTGGAATGAATTTCTTGTGGGTGAATGCAGTTTAGTAAGTTTTATGGTGGGAGAGCAAAGAACATGTAGGGGTACTGGCAGGAGTTGAATCCCTGGTAAGTCCAGAGGCAGGGGATAGGCCCACTGCTGCCGTCTGTAAGTTCTAGTCCCGGGGGTCCCGGGGCTTGCTGGGGTACCACCAGTGGAAGTCCCAGAGCGCCAGAGGAGCTCTGGAGAGGTTCTTGTGGGGTTTTCAAGTGTCGTCCTTGGGGCTGTAACCTTTCCAATGCACAAGGTAGAGGATCCGGTTGCGGACCTGCCGGGAATCGAGGATTTGGCCGACTTTGTATCGGACGTTGCTTTTGAGTTTGATCGGCAGGGGTTGTTTGGGTTGCTGGCCGGGGAAGGGGTTTGGGGAGTACTCTTTGAGGAGGCAGACAGGCAGCAACCAATGGGGAGGGGTTTAAGGAGACCATAGGGGCGGTGACAGGGGACTTTGGCCTGGAGGCAGGATTTGCAGGCCCGGACATACCGGGTGACATCACGCTTGAGTCCAGGCCAGAAGTAGGTCTGGGAGATGAGCTGAACAGTCTTACGGATTCCTGGGTGTCCCTGCACCTTATGGTCATGGTATTGTCGGAGGATGTCGAGGCGTATCTTTTTGTGGTCTAGGGCGTAGATGCGGCTGTCCCGGAGGAGGAGGGAATTGTTGGGGGACAGTGTGAAGGTGGACAGGGTCGGTGGGGTGTCTTCCAGAGCGTTCCGGGGGTCGTGCTGAGTGAAGAAGTGGTCTGGGGGTGCGCTGCGGATTTGATGTAGGATCCCTTCTTCATTCATGATCAGCGCGGCGCAAAGGTGCTCCAGGGGAATGACGACTCGGTGGTGGAAGGAATTCCGCTCCGCCTCGAATGACTTTTTTGGGTAGATGTCTGGGCGTCGGGTGATGGCATCGGGTTTGCCTCCGAGGTGACCGGGGCGGTAGTGGATAGTGAAGTCGTACTCCAAGAGGGTTTCTGACCAGCAGGCTTGGCGATGGCTGAGTTGTTTTGTGGTTGTGAAGTACTGGAGATTGTTATGATTGGAGTAGACTTGGATGCAGTGGGGTGCCCCTTTGAGGTAGGCCCGCCATTGCTTGAAGGCCTTGACTATGGCGAGCAGCTCCTTGTTGTAGATGTTGTAGTTGAGCTCTGCCAGGATCATTGAGCATGTGTAGAAGGCGACAGGGCGGAGCTCGCTACTGCCGGGGTCCATCTGCAAGAGGATGCTGGCAATGGCATAGTCGGAGGCGTCGCATTCCAAGATGATGGGGAGGGAGGGGTTGTAGTGCTGGAGGATTGGGGTGGAGGTGAAGATGGATTTGAGAAGTTCGAATACGTTCTGGCACTTGCTGTCCCAATTCCACAGAGTGTCCTTCTGGGTGAGCCGGTTGAGGGGTTTTGTGATGCCGGAGTAGTTATCGATGAACCGGCGGTAGAAGTTGGCAAAGCCCAGGAAGGATTGTACCTCCTTGACGTTCCAGGGGGACAGCCAGTTGAGGATGGCCTGGATCTTGACTGGGTCCATGCACACTCTGTCCAGGGAGACTATCACACCCAGATACTCTACTTCTGTGACATGGAAGGCGCACTTCTCCAGTTTGGCATGGAGATGGTATCTCCGGAGACATTCCAGGACCTGGCGCATGTGCTTCCAGTGGTCGTCGAGGGAGTTGGAGTAGATGAGGATGTCGTTGAGGTACACAATCACGAAGACATTGCTCATGTTGTGGAAGATGTTGTTCATGAAGTATTGGAAGGTGGCGGGGGAGTTGGTCATTCCGAAGGGCATGACAAGGTACTCGAATAGTCCATAGCGGGTGCGGAAGGCAGTCTTCCACTCATGTCCTGGAGCTATGCACATATTGTTGTAACCTGACCAGAGGTCTATTTTGGTGTAGATTTTGGCACTGCAGAGGCAGTCAACGAGGTTGCCAATGTAGTACTTGGCAAAAGCGAAGTTACTGTAGTTCTGGGGCTTGGTAGCAAATCACACTAAACTGTTCTAAAGTAAACGAGTTTTGTATTGATGTTTATATACCAGTTTCCTGACTATAAGTCCGAAAACTAAAGTAGAGGTTTTTCAATGAAATCCAGCCTAAGTGATTCATTCCCTGGGAACCACTGAGCCTTTATCCACTAATTGCCTGTCGAGTCTAACCTATTTCTACTCTAATTATACTGTTCTGATGGGTGCACAGACCATCTTTCCATGTGACTTGAGAATTCTATAAGTAGATTACTATATCCCTTTTCCATTGAATTCCCTTGAAACATTGCCTATTTTCCATCCATCCGCCATGTTCCGTTACCAATAAGTTAATTGATAACCCTTTCCTGCATAGAACATGATAGACTCATGAAGAATCTCCGGAGTTTCACTGTTTCCATGAAACATTCATGTTCTGAGGAGGGAACAATAACATCGGTCCCTCCTGCTGCCTCAAGACCTAATATTCTGTCCCTTCCACCTGTCCCTTCATATTCCATGACTTCTGATGCTTTTGGGGCTTGTCTGACAAGTCCTAGAGTCACCAGATTCCGGAGTTCTTCCACTTCCAGGAAAACATTCATGTTTCTTGGAAGGACATGAATGTACTTGTTCCAGCTGTTTGAAACATACTAGGAACATATTCATCCGATACCCTTCTTCCTAACATTCATATTTCCATGTGGTCCGATGTCCTGACTTTTCCTGAGCCAGCCCTTTTCCTTCTGTCCTCTAGAGTATCTGATAGTTCACCTTGTTCTGACATACCAAATACTCTCCTGAACCCAGAGCTTTCCCCAGCTCTTCCTAAGTCTTCCTACTTCGTTCCCTATGTTTCCTGATCTTCCTTCAATCATTATTGATCCATCCCATTCATTCCGGTGGCAACCACATTTCCTCTTTTGATCATCTTTCCTTATGGGTCTTTCCCCTAGTCAGAATCATTCCTAAAATTCTTTCTCCTTGTTCCGGACTATTCCCTCTTATTCCTATGGTTCCCCTCTTTCCTTCTTTGCCTATTTTCGACGATTTGATATTCCGGACCTTCCTATCTTTTATTCCATGGAGTAAGATGTCAGATTCTTTGATTATCTCTTGATTAGAGATATCTGGCAGAGATCTGCTATGTCCACCATTCCAGCAATAATAATTGATATTTAATTGCCCATTTTTCGTCCCCTTGCTTGTCCAAATACCCTATTATTTTATTAGCCCTTCAGCAATGTGAATTATTTAAGTGTTCCCATGTTTTCCGGTTTCTGAGGAGTTGTCTGCCTGTTATGCCTACAGTTTTCAGCACATAGTATGGTTTGTTTTAACCAGGACTTATGACTTTAGACATAGAGTCATATCACCAATGAGGGGAAGGGGGTACCGGTTCTTTTTGGTGACTTTGTTGAGTCCCTGGTAGTTGACACAAAGTCGGAGGGAGCCGTCCTTCTTGTTTGCAAATAGCACGTGCGCTCCGGCGGCGGAGTTTGAGGGTCGGATGAATCCCTTGCCAAGCATCTCATCAAGGTAGTCCTTGAGGGCGCAGAGCTCCACTTTGGACATGTTGTAGAC
>QGOB01000577.1:0-46440 GCA_003313055.1 Termitomyces sp. MG145 | reverse complement strand
GTCTTGATATTATGTCAGGTCCCGCTGACGACGGGGGCTCAGCTACACTGGCGAGTCCTTACTAGGTGAGCTTGGGAGGCTAAGTACGGTCTGGGGCTTCACGGAAGCTCCAGGTACAGCTACGAGTGGTCCGGGGGAAGTCCGGACGCTCCGGGGTACGAGTAGTGCCGCACGCGAAGTAGAGAGTGCTCCGGGTAAGGGAGCACGGGGGCAGGGGGGAACAGGTAAAGAAACGGAGAAGAGAGATGGAAGGAGAAGCGAGTCACGGAAATGGAACGAGGCACGGAGACGGGAGACGAGAGACAAGAGATGAGACAAGAGAGAGAGAGGCAAGAGAATAGATTGAAATTGAGATAGAGACAGAGACAGAGACAGAGACAGAGACACGGAAATATGGAGAACTATGGTTAATATCAAGACTACTTCACTCGTATGCTATCCTACGGTTTATGTACTACCCTTCTGCTAAGTCCCGGGTAGGATTCTAGCCGGGACCGGGACATCTGATTCCTCTGGCTAAGTCCCCAGACTGGTTCCCAGCCCAGGGGTCGTGATAGTGGTTGGGGCGTGCTGGCGCGGGTTACGGCAGGCTTGTGTCGGGCGGGTCGGCGGCTGTGCTGCGTAATGGTGGCGTCCCTCGGCGCCACAGAAGCGGGTGGCATTGTGACGTGCCAACGGTTTGCGGGAGGAATGTTGCGGAATGTTATGTGATGGCCGGGATGCCGGGGGTCCGGTTGTGTCCGGTGACAGGGAAGCCTTGGGGTGACGTGTTGGCCAAGATGCCGGGGTTCGGTGATGGCCAGGGATCTGTTTGGAGATGGCCGCGGGTGTTGCTGGTGCAACGTTGGGAGGTTGTTGGCAGTCCCAGAGGTGTGCAAGGGGTGCGGGGGAGGTGTGTGTCGGGGCCGGGGCTGCATATGGAGGTCCGGAGATGGCGGGGTCATGACAAGAATCCTCTAGTGGAGGGTCTTAGTGTTCTAGCAAGGCAAAATAGCAGTGGCTGAAAACATCAACCAGGCAACAATTGGTTGCCCAGGTGGCCAAGCATCTAGTATTTTATAATTGCTTGAGGATAATCTTATCTTCATTGACCCTGTAAAGTTCATTGAACTTTCCATTGCTTTTCTAGTACCAGAGGCACAGGAGTACCTCCAGAAGAAGAAGCTACAAGGATTAGATGTATTCTTTGACCCTGCAAAGTTCATTGAACATTTCATTGCTTTTCTAGTACCAGAGGCATAGGAGTACCTCCAGAAGAAGCTACAAGGATTAGATGTATTCTCAGTAGCATTGTCTTTATCTCCAGACCATCAGAACCAAAAACATGGAGTGCTGCCACTGCTATTGCCTTCTCATTACTTCAGATGCCCTAACAGCCTGAAAAGGCACCACAGCAGTTTGTGACATGATAGGCTGCTTTGAAATGGCAGTGCCATGCTGCCTTTGGAATGATTGCAGCCAATAATGTGGTATTGACTAATGCAGGGCTCAGCAATCACTATTGAACCAGCTGCCATGCATTGTAGACCCACTGGGTCCACTAGGCAAGATCACCTGAGAAGACCAAATTCAAATTGTCTTCCAACAATTCTGGAGGACTATCAATAGTTCTTCATAAAAGATCACCCTATATTATCACTGGCCAAAAGGGCATGTTCTCAAGGAACATCCTATATCTATGAAAATGAAGGAGTTGCAATGAGTGTTTTATATCTTTTGAGCAACAAGATGGGCTATAAGTTAGCCCATCAGAGCCTCAAACACAAGCTGAATGTGACAGAGGAGACCTTGGTCAAGAGCCTCCCAATACCATGCCCAGAAAAAGAACTACTCCTGGGAGGCCAAGATAGTGGACTAGAAAGAGAACCTTGCTATCCTGAGCAGGAATTACTACTAGAAAGAGGTCCATCAGGACCACAGGAACCAGGAAGCTCTCCAGGAGAGGATGGAAATGATAATCTGTTAATCAGAACCTCTTTAGCAGAATAGATGCCTCACTTAAGGAGGACCTCACACCTCCAGGATTGGCATGCACAGCAAAATTATGTCATGCATGAACTGAAAATGTTAGCCATTTTTGAAAGCTCTTCTGAAAAGAAAAGACAAGCTCCTAGGCTACAAGATCCAAGTAATTAGAAATCACATGGCACTTGAGTTTTTCAAAACAGAACAGAATCTGTCCCCACACCAGCAGCAATGGATGAATTGAAATCTAATATCATTTATGTCAAAGATGAGCTTAACATGATAGCAGACCATCTGTCTCATTACTTCAAAAGTAATACATCTGCAGACATTCAGCATGTCTATGCTGGCTCCTAGTGCAAATGTAAAAGGAGTGAGCTAGAGGAGGGAATGCAAGGGGACGAATGTTTAAGCTGGAATTCCTTTCTCACATGGATCTTAGGAGGGAAACTGCACTCAAGCCATGGAGGGAGCAAACAAAAGAAACAGAGGCTCAAAATTGTATGTATGAGAGGCAGCAAAATGTAGATGTGAAGAGAGGCCTAAGATCTGTTTGTATGGGACATCTACATAGAGCTTGTATGCATTGCTGCACCAGCACCCTGGAAGCTGAATCTTGTTGTCAGCATAACCTACAGCTGCTGCAGTGGTAGCTGTGCTACATTGAAAGCTATGCCCTGAAAATTGTAAAATGGTTGATGCCAGCTTTAAAGAGGTGTTGCTTGAGCATTGCAACAAAAATGTGAAAAGAAAAAGGGGATCTGTCCAGATTTGTGAAAGGTGGAGCATCATGTGGCTTAGGACCAACAAAGAACAGCTTTTGTAGAGCTGAGACTAGGCATGTAATCATGCAAATGAGTGCCCTAGCTAGCAAGGTAAAAACATCCTTCTAAGATTGACATCCTTGTGAATGACCTTGTCAGATCAAATTTTTCAAACCAGAGGGCATATCTAGTAGTATCTAATACACCAACAATGATAGCAGTTCAGTGAGTGACAGCTTGTCCACCCAATCCTTCTGATCAGGGTGCACCATGGCTCAGAAGATTTTGATTTGTCTGTTCACTTTGATTTTCTGTCTGTGAGTGGAAGGATCTTGACATTACTAACCAAGCTCACAAGAGCTTATGAAGCTCCCCCCACCACTTTGATGTGAACTTTTAGTGACAATTGCTGACTATTTAACTTGGAAGGCTAGGAGAAAAATCCTAGCCACAGTTCCATCTCCTTTGTCTATGAAGATTCTCTTGTTAAACAATTAATCCTAGCCATCAGAATGATTATGAACAAGCTTGTGCCAGATACCACGACGGGCACCGACGAACAGGAGCGATGGATGCTACTGACATAACATCACACTTTGTATTGTATCTATTAACCAGTCGGCTCAATAATCTCTTGCATCTATCAATAATGTGATAGCAGGTTGAGCTTGGGGAGGAACGTCATGCTGACGCGCATAAGTCGAGTGATACGGCGTACACGACTAATGAAGTCAAATATCCACGGATATTGACAGATGCGCCGGAGGGATTTCGAGTGAAGCGGAATGGGAGGCTCACGAAAAGCTGCCCATTTGTTCACAAAATCCGAATCAAGGCCTGCCCACCGATCAAAAGTGTCGTAGAGTCCAGTTGCCCTAAGTTGGGGTAGACACGAGGACAGTATGTGCTCAGGTGTCTGAGGGAGGACCTCTTGTTCAAAAAATTGAAGAGCTTCTGATGCTCCTGTCAAATAAGGGTGCCAGCATGGGAGCGGTCCGCGTCAGATACTGTAGGACATACAATTAGATTCATTTGAGAATCAAGCGAGGCGGTATATGTGACTGGTCTACCTGAAATTCGTGGCAGAACAAGACACCCAACATACCAACGTCAAAAGCGAAAGGGTTGAAATCGAACTCGCCCTGAGATGTATCCGCCGGGACTTGATCAGGTAGTGTGTTGAAAGAAACATAGCTAGGCAGACGACATTCATCAAGAGATATTGACGGCGAGAACATTGTGGAACCATTAAAGTCACAAAAGGCGTATGTCAGTTTCCTTTGAGAGCGCAGCAATTGGCGAAAAGGGTTAGAATGATCGAAGAAGTCTCTATCAACATGATTGACGAGTATGTTGTCTGTTTTGATGTCCTGCAGAAATGAAAGGATTAGAATAAGCCGGAATACGAATAAGATAGCGTACTCCGTGGGCAATTCTATGCTCATGAAGAAAAGTCAATCCCTAATATCAAAATAAGGATGGGCTCAACGAAGTGAAGTCAAACCGCACATTCAATAGACAATGTATGAAATGAAAAACTTCATGTACACTTTCCAAAGGAGGACTGAGAGGTATCGTACCCCACCTGGTGCCCGAAGTCTCAGCAAGCTGAAGGTTCACCATATTTGTGGAACGCTTACCTAGGCATAATGGCAATCCAATGACCTTCACAAGGAAGAAGATCCAGGATTGGTATCACATTAGAAAAATCATCTATCAAACGTGGCACGCCTTGCTCCTGGAGGCATCGTAAAATGCGAAGCTCTTCGCTGTTATCAAGTATTGCCTTCACGGCAACATGCCGTCCCAAATGATTCTGAGCAAAACTAACTGTAACCTGTCGACTCAGAGGTATAATATGCGCTTTTAGAAAATATGCGCAAGGTACGTACCCTACGGCTAGTGTATGCGAGAAAAGGCGGAGAATCCTTGATACCGAAACTGGTACCACCTTGATAGCCACCTTCATACGGATAGGGAAAAGAACTTTCTTGTGGTTCCACACCAGGTGGGTACACTTCGACCACGAAATCTGCATCTTCACATTCTTGTCGGTGATACAAATTGTAACCATGTTCGAGAAACCATGCCCTGACACAACTTGAATCCCACCATTTAATTCTCTGACAAAGCAGCTCATAGTATCCAGTATCACCTGGTATCAGGATAGAACGAAGAAGAGTGTCGAGGTCACCCAAGGACATCATGCGATGAGCAAGGGGTCCCTCTGAACCTTTCGTGTAGGTTCAACAAGATTTCGTGGGAGAATTTGTGACTCATTACTAATTGGTGTGGTTAAAATAAAATTAAATAATGATGCGAAGTGCCGGTGGTTTTCTTTATTTGTATTCATTTGCAAATTAAAACTCCGACTTGCAGGTAAGTTGCGTTGGGCGTCTTGACAACTCAATAAACACTTTCCGAAATAATGTAATTTTATTGATTAATTTCGTTGACCAAAACTAAAGTCAAGCTCATCCAAAAAAGGTTCAATTTAAATCAATAATTATAAACCCAAAATAATTGTCAAGTTCTCATATTTGGCCTAAGACATCCACTCCTTGGGGACTCCAAGCCACATGAATAGCTTCTCCTTCTCCTCCTTTTTCCTCTCCCTTTATATCTTTCCTCCAGTGCATGGAGTGGCAGTGGCAACAGCCATCAAGAGGAGCCTGAGTGGCAGCAAGGTTCCAAAGGAGACAGGGCCAGTAGTGGGTTCAAGTGGTAGCTGGTAAGTGGCTGTCTTCATTTGTTTCAAGCTGCAGCTAATGGTAGGTTTTGCTTAATGACAGACCAGTAGAAATGGAGATGCCCAAGGTGGAGATGGGCAATGCAACTGGAGTTCCCAGGATGAGAGGAGCAGTAAGCAGTTGTCTTCCTGGTGACATCATTAGCACTGACAGATTGCATTAGTTGATGGATTTTGGTACTCCTCCTTGTGTGATGGTCAAGGAGAAGGAGATCCAGTGGCTCAATGAGGACCTTCCCCTCCCTCTACTGTTTGATCCATGGGGAAACCTTGAACAGTATCACATGAGAGTGGCAGAGATCTGCTGGCTGATGAACCCAGAATTAGTAGTGGCAGAGAATGATCTGTGGGCACAAGCATGGTATAGCATGCTGAGGAAGGAGTGCCCTGCAGCAGTACCAAGACAACTGCAATGCCTTCATTGCTTGGCAGGTTGAGGTAGGAGTGACAGAGGAGCACTGGGGTGGGTTATGGGATAGGGAGTTGCCATCAGATGACTTTGCCTCCTCCACATCCTAAAAAATTGTATTTAGTTTTTTATTATTATCACAGACTGACCCCCTTAAGGGGTTTTATAATTTTCATAGAACAAATTTGGCTTGACCAGTAGGATAATGGTCTGAGGGAGTGAGAATGGAAAATGCACAAAGCAAAGAAAATAAATAAAAGAAGTAAATGCTCAGTAGATCATCATGGTACTTGTGCAAGGTTACTTAATGACTGCATCTTAATAAAAGGTGGGTGAGGAATAGTGGTGAAAAATCAAGTAGTGATAAAAGGCTGAACAGTAAACAGTTGGTGGAAGCATAGGTAGAATGTCTGGCATCAAGAAAGAACATGAGTAAAAAAAAGCAAAGATATAAACAAAATGGAAAAGAAAGGGGCTTATCAAAAGCCATTAAGGTTTTGGGGTTTTGGGGTTTTAATGGTGAGTGAGGATGGTGGATAACTGTTTAGATTGTATAGATGGTGGCTTCTAGTCTTTTTCAAATGTGCTATCTGGTTCTTTGTGATCATCAGAGATGTTTTCATTGTCTAATAGGTCAGTTTCTTCCAATATCCTTACATGGTTGGTATCAATATTGAAAGCATTGGTAGGGATAGGAATATGTTTGTGAGCAAGGTAAGGGACTAAACAGAAGGTGGCTACCTGTTGGTGGAGTACAGATCCATCTAATTTGCAGAGAATGTAAGTGCTTCCTCAGTTACATGACATTACCATTAGTAGTCCTAGGTATTGAGGTTGCATTTTCTTGTTCTGAATGACTTCTATTCAGGTGTTCCTCATTGATACTAGGTCGACTTGCTTGAAGTCATAGTCTTGAATTGTAGTGGCATGTTCTACTAGCCATCTTGGATACACTATGCAAATTTTGTGCAGCCTTGAGCACTTTTGAAGTGAGTAATGATCTCTGGGAATCACAAAGAAGTTTTTTGATAGTTACTAAAATTGTCATGACCCTGCCAATTCCAGACTCTTACATGCTGCTCTGGCCCCTTACACACTTCCCCACCTCTTACATACTCCTGGAACCACCAATGACTTCTCCTCTTCACAATGCCTGCAACACCCTTGGCCATTCCTAGACAAACCCATGGCCATCACCAAGCCCTGGCATCCCAACCAGAGGCTTCCCCATCAACAAACATCACTAGACCTCAGCATCTTGGCTGCCATGTCAACATTCCTCCCACAGGCCATTGACACATCATCAGGCTCAACATCCACTACTCATGGCATTAACAGTGCCACCACCATGCCTTACAATTGCCATCCCACTCTGCACAATGCAACTGCAGCCTGCACCAACATACCCCAATGGATGCCATGACCCTGGGGCTGAAACCCTGCTTCTGGTACTTAGCCAGAGAACAGTATATAAGTCATAGGGTAGTGTATGAGTTGGTAGTCTTGATATTGCTTTAGTTCTTGTTTAGTTTGTCTGTCTCCATTTCCAGTCTCTCTATCTCTTGTCTTGTCTCTCATATCTCATCTTTGCACTTTATACTTCTGTTCCATGCCTTGTCTCCTACATCTCTATGTTCAAGTTCCATATCTTGTGTCATTTCCCATTTCACCACTCTATCTGTTCCCCTTCTGTTTTGTACTCATTTCTACCATCTCTTGTACTCATCTCCATTCTCAAATCAATCTTATCTTCTCTTTTTCCTTTACCTTTTCTTCTTAAACTCAACTTCCCCAAACTCATGCTCCTCAACTCCAAAGCACTCTTATCACTGTGCCCATCACTACTTTGTAACCCTGGAGCTTCCAGACTTCACCCTGGATTCCCATAGCCTCACTGGAGCTTCCAATCAGCCCCAGACTTGTATGTGCCTTCCAAGCTTGCCTAATAAGAACTCACCAGTGTAGCTGAGCTCCTATTGTCAGCAGGACCTGACACAAATGTCTGTTGATGCACTGCTTTTCTGCCTAGCTGCCATGCAAGAAACAACCAACAAGACCAGCCAGATAGAGGAGCTAGCAAATAGTAGCATTATTGTGTGTGTGAGGGGAGTCAGCAAGAGTCCTGAAAACCTGTTAAGGAGATGAAGTTGGAGTTAGTAAGGAGGCAGTGGTTAACAGGAGATGGTTAATGGTGCAGCTATTAGTGTTGCTACCAGTTTGTAGCATGAGATGAGATCTGTAAAGATCAAAGACCCAGAAGGTTGTTAAGGAGTATGTAAGGGGACAATCCCCAGGGACCATTCCTTTCTCCTTTCTCCTTTTCTTTTTCTCCTTTCTTTTCTCTTCTTCTCCCCTTGAGATTTTATCTGTACATACTGTGTCCACATTTTTGATTACCTGACATTGTTCCCAAGGTCATCTGATCCCTTCCTGGTCATCTGACCCTTTCCTGACCACCTGACTTGCCAGAGTCACCTGATGGCTATTACCAATCCATTCTCTAGCAATGTCTTATTTTTTCAATTTTTCTTCCCACACTTCTTTTTCAGTAGCTTATGTGTACTATACAGTTGATTCCCATGCTTCTGGGGCGCTAGAAGCATCCACATCCTGGCATAGGGACTTCTTAGACTTATTCTCTTTGAATATTTCTCTGCCAGGTGAGTAGCTAGCCCTGTACATTGTAGCCACTTGCTAATACATCTTTGGATATTCCTCTGCCAGTTGTGTGAGTTTCACAGCCCCCTGAGGTTGCTCTTTCAGAGTAAAGATGAGGTCAACCAAAATTTACAAGTTGCTAGCCATAGGTGGTAGCATTAACAAAGTCAAAACTGGAATGCCCAAAATAGTGCTTAACAATGTCAAAACTAGGATGCCCAAAATGGTGTTTAACAAAGACAAACAAGAGTCAGATTTAACAATGCCATTAAGCCTAAAGACAAAGGAGAGAGAGAGAGGAGACTAGACTGGGTAAACCCAAATCAGCTAGTAACAAAGCAAGGGCAGAAAGAAATTTGAAGCATGGTCCAAAGTGATGACTAGACTTTGGTACAATTTTTGACTGCTGACAGGGCAGCATTTATAGGTACATAAGAGTAGCAAAAGGGTAAAGCAGTAAGTAATAGTAAGCATAGCAGTTGCATGTGATAATATATAACAGAGGCTGCTATTGAATAAGAAAAATTGCTAGTAATATGAAAAAGAAAGAAAATGAAGCAATGATTGGTAGGCCATTAGAGGCTGTGGGAGGCCAGATTGTTCAAAGTCAATGCAGTTGTTAAGGCAATTGTTGGTAACAAATGTTGTCATTAAGAGTCATTCAATAGCAGTCACATGTTTGTGTCACCTGATTTGTCCAATTAGATATTTCACAATCTGATTAGATGGAGGCCAATTAGATTAGATAAGGTCAGACTGGTTGGTATTGTTAAGTGTCTTGGTTTTATAGTTATCAGGTAGTTAGCACTGACTGTGTTGTATCATCTCCTCTTGACTGAAAAACTGACTGTCTCCAATCAAAAAGAAAATCCTCAAAGTCTTGTAATCATTAACCATGGTCCATGCAGGGGGGGCTAGTCCATGTGCCATACCAAAAACCATAAAAGAAATTCCAGTGACTTTTTGGACTTTATCATCTCCTCCTCTCAAATGTTGACACCTGCTTTCTTTGACTATGTGACCACTTTTGCATGCTTGGTAGCTGTGCAAGACTTTCTGGAAGAAGGCACCAAAAGTATTAGTGATGGGGAGTGCTCTGCTCCCAACCAACCTGCAAGTGGCAGTTACCTCAATATTGTGACATATCTTCATTGGTTTGATTTGGCAGGCAGGAGCAGTGTCACATAGGTGAAACAGGAGGTAGTGGGTGAGGAATGTTATGTGCTATATGCCCAACACAAGTAGGAGGCCTGGATAATGCCATTTAACAGATATTTTGTAAGTTATTTGTTTGTTAACAGTGCTTTTGGGATGCTAACATCTGTGTTAAGGCAGCTATGCCAGTGGGAGAGATGGAGGTAGAGGAGATAACTGCAGTGCCAATGATGGTAAGCATTAAAAGTATTGCTAAGAGCTTAGCAATGTTGTTAAGGGTTTGTTCAGTTATTCAAGGAACTGTCTTTTAACAATCAATTCTTCTTTCAGCACCTGATAAAGGATCCTTTGGCGTTGGTGGGCCATAAGGAGAGAGAGAACTGCAAGGAGGGTTTGAGTTGGCAGGGAGGAGCTACCAGTAGTGCAGGAGCAGAGTCACCTGCACTACTGCAAACTCCAACAGCTCAAAAATGTGAGAACATAATGAAGACAATAATCATTCCAAAGGTAAGCTCTACTGGTACCATTATAGTTATTGTTATGGTGTTAACATGAGCTGTTTAGCAGAAATTGCTCAAGGGCAAGGAGAAGGCAGACAAAGATGATGATAACAAAGTGCTGGTAAGCTTCTTCCTTAGCATTAGTTTAATGGTTGACTCATAGCAACTTTTCTAGATTCCTCTTCAAGGAAAGAGTAAGAAGCAAGTGATTTTGAAGGACAAGGATGAAGTAAATGGTCTTTGTTTAGCAGAGGCATTTAGACTAACAACTTTTTTGTTTAAATCAAGATCCTCTCTTCTTTTAACAATTGAGAATTAGGGAGGCTGCTTAAAAAGCAACCTTCTATTGACTGTGTTGGATTATGGGCCTGGGTGCTGGATAGCAGATTGATAGAAAAGAGAGGAGGCTAGCAGCTCTAGCTACTAGGGCCACTTTCTGAGAAAGGTTTGCTGCAGTAAGCAACTCTTTTCTCTTGTTAACAGTTAACAACTGACAGCTACTAGTAGTGTGATGGTTATTGGGCCATCAACAATCTAGAAGGCTGCTGGTACCCTACTAGCACCTTTCTTTGTTTCTAGTGCAACAAAGCCAGTAAAGGATGTTCAGCACATGGGCAGTTACTTTGCAGCAGACAGAATAGTCACAAGGGAAAGAAGGCAGAAGATGCTGCCTTTGTAAAGGTGGCAAGGAGGCTTTTGGAGGAACAGTGAGAACTCAACATGGCTAGTAAGGCCATTATAGTTGAGAAGGAAACATTAAGCCTTCTGGTGTATCAGGAAGAGGCCAGCATGGAGGGAGAGCAGAGAGGGAAGAGAGCAACACACAAGAGTTGCTCTGTGGATTTGAGCAAAGACAATGAAGTGTCAATCCCTGCCAAGAGGAGTAAATGGCACTGCATAGAGTTTGAGAAATAGGGCCCAACTAAGAAGTTGTGTGGGGTGACTGCTAGAGAAGGTGGGCCTGGTAGCAGGCCCTAGCAATAGGCAGTAAGTGACTGCCCTTACTTATTTCAAGCTGTAACTAATGGTCAACTTTGTTAACAACAGGCTGGTAGAGATGGAGACTCCAGAAGAGGAGATGGAATGGGCAGAGAGGCAATGAGGGAGTCAGTAAGTGTCTTTTTTTCTTAGCAATAAACCACTAGTACTAATAGCATGTGCTAGCCAGCAGATTTTGGCACCCCTCCTCATGAAATGATCAAGGAGGAAGAGATCCAGTGGCTAGGAGAAGACCTCCCAGTCCCTTTACCATTTGATCCTTGCAAAGCACCTACCAGATTTGTCCAGTTTATAATATGCATGTGTTAGAGTCTCAATCCATTGTGCAAAAATAATAGCAAACACACTCTAAAAAACAATGGGAGTGAAAGTAGTATCAAGAAATCTAATAGCAATATAACCCCATACTATGATGGATTTAGTCAGATAATCTGACTGGACATGTAAAGAAACATATCTGAGTCTGCCACTAACAATATGCTCAATGCAATCAGAATAAACCTCTGATCACTCCACACCTTGTAGCAGCAGTATATCTACCAAAAGAAGTAAACAAGCTTCTAAGCACAATTTGATAGAGCCATGTACAAGGAGCCCATTGGCAAAGAGACTGCCATGCCCAAATATCAAGGAATTAGTAACAAACATACAGCCAAGAAAGCCTCTACTTGCTTGTTTGCCACATTAATGATACTCTATCAGACATATTTTATCAATAGCAGCATATTCTGTCATCTGACCTGTCAGCACCACTACATAGTCATGCAGCACCCATTGGTATACTATGGTAGTGTCTGCAATAGAAATAACAACCATCACAGTGACAGAACACAAGGAAAATAGATGAGCAAGATTCTAATGGGTAGCAAGAAGATAGGCACATGTGCAAAAGAGGACAATGTGAATGCCTAGTCACTGTTTTTATGGACATTGAGTGAGGATGTTGCAAAGTAAAATTAAATTTGAACTTTACCAAAGAGAAGAGTCTCTACCTGTAAGAAAAGATTTACTATCATGACTGGGCTTAAATAATGGCAATGAGGCACATACTAGCAATGAGGAAAGTATGAAGAGAACTGTTCTAAGTACTTTGGTCATTATCCCTGTAATCAGCATATGGATTTATTTACATTTTTGACAGATTATGCCAGAGGAGACAAGACAGAGAGAGATGGAATAGCCAATCTCATTGAACTGGTCTTTCTGGAATGAAGACAGCTGGATTGCCTCTTTTCTGACTTGTCAGCAAACATGGGAACACTATCAAGGGTACAGGATAGTAGACATTGTCTCCTTGTTCCACATTAAAAACATAACTTTCTGGTTGACATTGGCTGATGTTGGCACAACATAGGTCAAAATCTGACTCAAATACAATGAGTTCTCAAGAAAAATCATCATCAAAATATCTTGATTATGTACCCATTAATGAGATATCTCTTTTAAACTCAAAGTATGATCTAGGCAGATTTGACACTCTAAAGTCACACACTTTTCTACCAACTTCTATCACTTGTCTCTATTATCTCAGTATATCTGTTAATGGATGTCTTGCTTATTCCTCGCCTCACATAAGATATGCATCAATTCTAACAAATAAACTCAGTCTACTATCTACTGTAGTGCCAAATACAATGGAAAAGACATGGATCATTACAGAGACAGCCATACTCTATATTGAATCCTATTGTCAACAACTTGAACAAAATTATAAAGATAAATCATCAAAGATAATACTTGTTGGGTCAGTTTATAACAGTGAAATCTCTCATTGCATATCTCACAGATAACACATATCTCAGTAACTTTAGATAATACAATAATAGATCATTCAACCAATTGCTATTATAACACTCTCATTTGCAAATGCTCTAAATGTCATTATCAGGTTTCTGGAGCTGATCACCAGAATCACATGGATAGTCATATTCTTCAAAGATTAAGAAATGTCCAGGATATTAGAGGAGAAATGGTGTGTATTCATATAATTAGACAATGTAAACCTGATGAATCTTCTATAAGGTCTCTACTGAGTATCTCTATGGATTCTGTGGCCAATTAGGCATCAATGGTAGTAGTGGAAAGGCAGTGTCAAGTTGCACTCATGCTTATAAATTCAGGATCAATTTGGCATCAAAGGTATTAAAACAGAAGCCCTGTACAAATATTCCTATTGCATGCAAATTCTGCTTAGAAGTGCACTGGGAATATGATATACAATGTCATCTTCAGGAAAGACACTCATCTTGAATATTAGCTTATGCTTGTGCTGAGGTTGATAGTTTTTCCAGCAAGATCTGCATCACTCATGAAGAGAAGACAATGCTTGGAATACCTGATAGACTTGTTGGACAGTCTATATCCTGAGCAAATGCACCTGATGTGTGTCATTCACAAAATCTTCCTCAAGTTCATGATTTTCATAGTGACTCTCCTCATCAACCTCAATATCTGGAAAGGCAGCCCACACATCCTAAGCTCACAAATATATCCTTGCCTGCTCCTCAGGAGGGATACATCAACAAGAATTCAGAAAATTGATGTATTTAGAAATCATGTATTTTACTAATTGTTATCAATCATTTATGTGTATTCTGTCAGATCATAACTGTAAACCATTTATATCTATCTCAAACTCAAGACAAATGATGTATTCATGATGTATTGCAGATACTGTAGATTATTTGAGGTGTTTGTCTAATGATATTGTATTAGTAGGGTACACTGTAGTATTGCTACACAAATCAGTGCTTCATCAATACAAATTAGTGTGTGTGTCATAAGATAGCCTTGCTTGAATGTGAACGATAAGCCAAGGAAAGAATATCAGGGATGTTATCCCAGTGATAACCACTAATAGAAAGTAGCAAAACCAAAGGAGACAATCATGACATTTGTCATAATCAATGTCCAGAGAAGTATCACTTAAAAGATGTAAAATTGTCTTTTTATGACCTTGTTTACCCCCATCTAGTTCTATCAAGAGAGAGTGTAGCTAATTTTTGTTTTTCAATAGAAACTTCTCAAGTGCAGCTTCTCCATTGTAAAACTAAAAAGTGTAATCAGTATTCATTTCAAAATCACTGTGACTCTTCTCTAAGTCTCCAAGTAGTTCATTGACTTCTGTTGAAAGACTAGCATACTTTCCACCTTTTAGTCTCAATAGATCAACTCCATGTATTTTCCAGTTGTTAAAATTGTTCTGAGAAGTCTATATTGAGCCATAGTTTATAAACAAAGTCTCAGCCTGTTGAATACTATTAATCCAGCAAGTATGAAAATTACAAGTATTTGCTTGTAATTTACTCTGCCATTGTGAAGGAGAAAGATGATCCTTGTTATGGCTATGTTTTAGTGCTAAACAGTGTGGTTGATATTCCTAATGTAAAAAGTGTTCAAAGATGAAATACCAGATGCAATACAGTTGCAAAGCTCACTAACATCTACATTTGGAAAGTATCTATCTATCATTTGAATCTGATCAAATAAAACTTCAAGAACATTACCACTAAGTAAACATAAGAAAACCTTGCAGCTGGGATCAAGGATCATTGTATGTGCTATTTGAAAGTTAGCAGTCCAAATCATACACTGAAACTCACTATATAAATGTAGAGGTATAAATGCACTGCAATATGAACAAACTTGACAAGACTGGTGATTCATTGTAAAATTGAGAATTCAATGGTTACAAAGGGCTCTACTAGTGTCTCAAACATCTCTCCCAGTAGTGAAAGTGCACCATAAGTGTTGGATTGAAATGTGTCAAAGGAAGAAGTATTAAGATAGCAAAGGTGTAACAGGTTGCCTTACAAATCCTTTCTTGCACAAGACCATAATTCAGAACTTGTCTATTGGATCTGCCTATAGTGTGTGAAGAAACACTATTGAGGTTACATAATCATAACCTCATAAATATACTACAGTGTAAATAGGAGTAAATAGTAAAATAACAATTAGTATATCAGTTAATGAGCTTCCTTATTACATATCTTCCTTATGAGACCATCATGCATGGTCTCATATAACTAAAGTATGCCATCAAACTGTGATAGATCTAGGATTCTACAAGGAGTGTTTATTAGGCTACTCCACACAACATGTTTGCCTGACATGCACATTACAGAGGACTATTACAATCCCTCTATGTTTATCTGGTCTCCAAGGCCCCCTTCCATAGCTATCATGTTGTCTCACCTTTCTACCACAGTGCTGGCTGTAGTGGCAGGAGCAACATTGACAGGCATGTTTGGAAACTGCAATGTTGGCCACAGTCTTACTGTCTTGCTAGGTCAATTAAACATAGCTTTGTGGGTAGCAAGTTTGCTACCCATAGTTGAGGATTGTGGAGGTATCTTGCAAGAGGCTGCACATGTAGAAGGCACCAAGTTATCAAAGGAGCTATCACAATGCAGGATCAAAACTAATGCAAGTATATAGGATAGGAACTGGTAGGGTTCTACAAAGAATTTGAGGTCTTCAAAGAAAAAGGAGGCCTTGGAAACAGAGCAGAGGTATATGATGCAGAGGTGGTTGGTATCACACATGCCACCAAAATTGTCACCACATACATGATGCACCACAGAGAAATAAAACACATACACACCTTTGCTGACAACATGGCAGCAATCATGGAAGCATATGAATCAGAGGCTAAACCAGGACAAGTACAGATGATCAAGATCACAAAGATAATAGACAATTTCTTACAGAACAACAAAAACACTTATACACATCAAATGGTGCCCAGGATGAAAGAGCAAAAGGAAGAAGCACAATTATCAAAGGAAAGAGCATGATTATCAAAGAAAGGAGCATGATTACAGACATCAAACCAAGTCACCATCACATATACAAAAAAGAAGATTGGAGAACATATGACAGAAAGCAATACCACCAAGCATTTTACTTTTGCCAACCAACTGTTGCCAAGATGGAAACCCAGGAAATATGTAATGTGCACAGAAAGAGAAGTGTTTCATTGACTAACCTAATGTAGAACAAGGCACACATTTATTGGTGAGTACTATGCTAGGAGCCAAATCAGATGTGAGGCTGAATACAACAATAGTAATTAATGATAGAACTTGGGTACTGCACTTTGCTGCATTAACAAAGCTACCTGAACACTTAATGGACAAAGTCCTGCTTTCATGCAGAAGATGTCAATAAGTGAGGTAGTCAAAATTTAGATTAAACTTTCTATCTATTTAGTATTAACTTGTAGTTCTAGAGTGACATTAGCAGCAATTCATGTGTTTAGAGTGTAGGGTACTCTAATTCCAGGCCTTGGTGTATTCTCAAAGCAGTTGAATGTGCATAGTCATACATTGTCATTCATTGGCTTGCATTCAGGGTATGAGACAACCCCACTCTATCTTTGCAGAAGCAATCCTACATGTCTGTCAAGACTAGTAGGGCTCTCCAATTGTGTTTCAATGCTTTTCATTGTTATTCTGGGTAAGGGAGCACCCTGCATCAAGGCACAGTGCCCTGGTTAAGCACACCACAGATACCCAGAAATCCAACCCACAAATCTAGCCTGTTCTTGGCTTTGATACTGCAATGCAACTCTGATCCCAACTGCTCCATACTCAATCATATCTCCTCCTCAGAGACCCACAAGTCCAAACTTTTGATTGATTTAGTGATCTGTGCTCTCATTCCCAGAGTGCCATCCATTGCCAATTAGCAATGCAAGGAGCACCCCTGTCATGCAGACTGCTACAAGCATTGCTTACCATTGCTTCCTCCTGCTGAGTTTCAGATTTTAGAAACAGCAGATGCTCCTAAGCTCCATGACAGAGAATCATCTACCAGGCTGCCCATTATACTAACTTAATAGGGTGGTGTAGCTTTATTTAGTACAGGAATGCTGAAATACTGCCCATACTGCTAACTTGTATACTAAGGGATCATTTCAACTGGTCATGGCTACAACCACAGAGTATTCAGTTGTTCTAGATAATTCACATCACACATATACTAGTAGGAAGTCAAAAATAGTGCAGATATTCACTCAATGCAAGTGCAAACAAGTAGCTGCCCTCTGTGAGAATGACTCATGTGAGCACAAATGAAGCCAAGTGGCAGAAAATGTGAGTGGTTAGTTGCTCAATTCACTATGAGTGAGGCTCAACTGGTGAATCTCATAAGTCTTTATGAGTCTGACTGAAGGTCATTTGGGCATGACTTGATTGAAGGTCACTTTTGTGGTTTGACTGGTGCAATCATTGGGAAGCAAACCACAAGTTCAATTGTGAACAATCAATAAAATTCATAACTCCTACTGATAATATGTGAATTAGGTATAAGGGTAAATACCTTTATGTACAAACAAAACCATTGAAATTCACATCACTGGGTCATTGAGTACTACTACATTGTTCATTTCAAATTTATGAGGTGGAATCTTAAACTCTGGAATGTATAGATATGCCCTTGTGATCATATTTATGACACAGTGAGTCCATTATGCAACATGGATTATCAGATCACTGTTCATCTCTCCTCATGTCGCTTTGACTCTTCCTGAAGAGTGCATGTGGAGATTGTGTTGTCAGACTCTGATTGTCCCTTAAAAAATGTACTCTGCTAATTGATTAAGAATACTGCACCTGCAGAAGAGTAAATATATATAGCAATTTCAATCACTTTGTAAACTTGAGAGTTCTAAGTATAGCATATGCAAATAAGATCCACCTCCTGTACTGCTCTAAGTGTTTGTTGTGAAGTAAATGGTGAGCTTCCAGTGAGTCTTTGCAAAGCCTCCAAGGAAATTTGAATAGCCAAACAATCTTCCACAGTCTAGGCCAATTCACTGCCTACAACTACTAAACTGTCCTCCTTTTCACTTTTTTACCCTTCACTTTTGCCCAACTTGTCATCTTCCAAGGCAAGAGATTCTAGATAACTATATAACAAAGGATTCCAATTGCAAGTGATCCACAAAAGGCATTTTGTGAGCCACCTTGTCTAGGGCCTACCATTTACTTCATCCTAATCAATCAAACCTGTCACATGTCTCTCATTGTCTACAAAAACATCTTAATAATTAAAATTGGGCATTGAAATGACAAATGGTGGCCCTTTGAGCAAAGAATTGTCACTGCTCCTATGGCAGAGAAAAAAGTAGTATGTCCAGAACTCCTGGAATGAGTACCTGCCTCAAATGAAACACATCAGAATAAGGTAACATAGCAGTGAACATAGCAGTGAAGCTGGCCCCCTACAGTTGCTTTCCTGCATAAGTAAGCACCTACCTACTGAGCAAGTTGGTGGGCTTGCTGCTGATATGCTGGTCTCACTAGAGACCAGCCACAAAAAGTCATTAGTAAAGATAAAACTATAAAACTGCTGAAAGCTGTAAGCAGAAATGTTGAAAACAGTAGACACATGAAAATGACTCACTAAAAAGCACAAATGGATCCATAAAAAGCAAACATACCTGCCAGCAAAGCAGACAGGTTCAGGAACTAAGAATAAGATAATTCAATTATGATCAAATCACCTGATGGCTGAGATCCAAATCAGGTGGCAGTACTGGCAACTCTAGGCCACTGTCAAGACTTGATTGGCTGGAGCACCAAACAAATCATACCTGCCTTACCAAAAGCATCCAAACCATTGTACTCTTTGTCCTATCACTCCACCTGACACCAGACAACATTGGCAATGCTTGAGAAGGCCTTGGAGACCTTATAGGGAGAAGAAAAAGAGGATGAGAGGAAGGAGAAATAAAAGAATGATCAACCATGCAGACATAAGGAAAAGGAACCATGTGCTCACATGGCTAATGGATGGCTAAACTGTTACCCAGAAAAATAACTATGTGGTCAGCTGTCAAAGTCACACCACTTTTTCAAAGGTCTATGCATGAAGAGGAGGCTATAAAAGGGGTTCAAATTTGAGGAGAAGGGCAAGGAATTTGTTGCTGACACACTGGTCTCAAAACAGGGACTGACAAAATATAAAACTGAGATAGCCAAGACAAAAGAAAATGCTGAAAACTGTAAGCAAGAATGTGTCAAAAACTATAGACACAAAGGCACACACCAGGTCACCAGAAAATGAACTTGTAAACACTGCATAACACTGAGCTAAGTAATAAGAAAGAACAAAGTTGATAAGGGAATGATGGCATAATTGATGTGGTGTCAGTGCAAATGATTGTATTCATCACAGCATCAAACAAAGCTGCTGTCAAAGCACTACCTAGCCAAAAAGGCTCCCTAGCCTTGCAAAGCTTCTTGCAAGCCTGCCTATCAAAATCCAAAACATGCGAGTGCCTCAAACAAAAATAGTGAAAGATGAGATAGGAGGAAGTTGGGAAGGAATTGAGCCTATGATCAGTGGCAGTGTTGACCCAATCATGAAGCTCAGCTCCATCAGGCACCCAACACAAAGTCTTGCTATCCCTCCAATCATAGTTGCACAAAAAACCATTCTATACCATGCTGCTGAGCCAGATGCCACCAACTAACACAAGTGGGATGTCAAGGGATGAGGAAAGGAGGTAGAAAGAAAAAGAAAAAGTGAAGGAGGGACATGCACCAAGCCAGGGAGCAAAATTTGTCAGACAAAGAAAACCTGACTGCTGACTGGCAGCTGCAAAAATCTGCTGGAAAACCATGCTGGCCAGCATGGTCCATGTGCCAAAGGAAGGGTATAAAGGAAGTGGAAAAAGGAGGAGAAAGGCAGACAATTGTGCATGGCTCAAAGTCCCCAAGGAGTAGATGTCTTAGGCTAGAATGCAAGAGCTTCATCATTTATTATTGGGTTTTTAATTAGTATTTTAATTGAATCTTTGTTGAACATGCTCAAACTTAGTTTGCCATTAAAACAAATCAATATAAAATCATATTATATTGTAAAAAGTGTTATTGAGTTGTTGAGATGCCCAATGCAACTTACCTGCAAGTTGGAGTTTCATTTTTTATACAAATACAAATAAACAAAACCATCACACTTTGCATCATCTGGAGCCCACCACAAGGAGCTTCTTTATAATAAAATATACACTTTTTGGACTTCCATAAGGAATTCACCTGTGAAATTATACCATAAGTTTTGCTCTGCCTGGCTCTTGGCCTGGCACACCTAAGGTTACCACACCAAAGGTCAAAAGCTCAATTGCATCAAGCAACAAGAGGGAAACTCATGCCAATTCTAGTGGTGCAAAATCCTATTTTCCTGATCCTGACACTCTACTCAGAAAACAGAAATTTCATGTTGTGAAGAGTCAGTCAAACCAACAAAAACTTGTGTCTAGTGATTTTCAGTCTACTCCTCAGACCAACATCATGGATCAATCTACAGTATAAGATACAAAATGCCACTGCCTGATAGCAGGGATGCACCCAAGTTTAAACACAGTGAACATGCAGAGGTTTGCTGGTTTTTGCAAAGGATGGAATCTTTGTTTGAGCATGCTGGTATAAAAGTTGCAAAAGAAAAAAAGAAGAGAATTCTGGAGTATATAGATGCTCAGACAGAGCAGGAGTGGCTTGGTTTTGACTCTTATGAAGATGAGTATTTCTGGGATAACTTTGTAAAAGAAATCAAGGAATCCCATCCAGAGGCAGTTGATTATACAGGGAGTGTTTCAAACCTGGATCACATCTGTAGGGAGCATGCCCACCTGAGCAGAAATGAGACAACAAAAATTCATTCTCTCATAAGAGAGTTTAGAGCAGAAGCTAAGAAATTGGTCAAGGTCATTGTGAATGGGTCTCTCATAGACAAATTCATGGAATGCTTTGTGCCAGCCTTTGCTGATGCTATAGAAGAAAAGCTTGTTGAAAAGTATGGGCACTATAAGGACCCTGCTAGAAACAGACATAAGAATGACAAGTATGACTTGTTTGAAGTCCTGGCAGTAGTAGGGGCTCTTGTAGATGGTTCATTTGTGAGAAGTCCTAGGAGAGAGGTTATAGACCAGAGAGGGAGTACTCAGAGTAGTCCTAAAAATGAAGAAGCTGAAGAGAAGATGGCTCAGATGCAGGATACTATTGTAACTATTGAGAAACAATTAGGAAGCATGCAGAGTGCTATGCAGGCAATACAAGCCAGCCAAGTAGACATGCATAAAGCCTACCTAAATACCAACAGTCACAACAAGGCCAGTGCAGAGAGCATGTCCCCAACTGTACAGACCCTACCAGGAGGCAATACTTATTGCTTCTATTGTTGGGGCTCTGGACACAGGATTGCTGATTGTGAACAAGTAAAAGCTGATGTACAGAAGGGATGGATAATTTCAGTAGATGGTAGAACTAGAATGCCAAACAATGCACCTTTACTTAGAGAGCCTGCCAGTATATCACTCCATGATAGAATAGTCAAGTTGCATGACACCCAAGTAGGGTTGTACTTTGGATGGGCCTTAGAAGATGAGCTAGAGATTCCAACCTACTCTACTCATGTCAATGCTCCTAGGGACACTAGGGATGATATGCTGGAAAGGATTCAACATGGGGAGGCAGACTGTCTTGGAGAACTTGAAAAAGGTTTCAACAAGATTGCTGAGCTTATCAATGTGCTAGTGAACACCAGGAAAACAGCCAACCCTAGTGAAGTACAAAAGCACAACTCCAAGGATTTTTAGGGGGAGGGCAATGGGGAAAGAGGCTACTCACCCAGGAGCATCTCCATTACCTGAGAGACTACCTGAAAAGCCCTGGAATAAAAAGCTAACTCTGGTGATTTCACCAAGAGCAGCATCAAGACTGGACTTACCTTTTGAGAAGGTACCAGCCCTAAATCCCAACATCCCAGTGCAGGCCACTAGGAAAAGACCCATTCAGGGAACTATGAAGGAGTTAGACAAGATAGTAGAAAAACTATGGGACACTCCTGTGCCCTTCAGTACAAAAAAGTTGTTGAACATGGCACCTGGACTAAAGGAAGCAATAATACAAAAATTGGTTCCTAAGGCAGTGACTAAGCCCAAGGACTATGTGCCAGGAACTCCAACTCAACAACAGAAGAAGAAGCTTCCAGACAAAGTCAATGTCAATGATTTACCTAGGGCTACTTACTTTATTGCAGATGGAACACAAGTTGGGCTACCTACTGGAGCAGTAGTACACCAAGATTGTGTTGCCACATACTTGGAGAATATTCCTTCAGGAAAAAAGCTAGTAGTGGTGTATGTAGCTAGGGACTTGCAGGTCCTATGCTCTTTGAACGTCAATAGAAAGGGAAGAGTAGAGACAATTCTAAACAGTGGCTCTCAAATAGTGTGCATGTCACTGGCTGAAGCCTTGCACTTAGTGTTGACTTGGGATCCAGACATACACTTGTGCATGGAGAGTGCCAACCAACAAGTAAAAGAATCAGTGGGCTTGGCTTGCAATGTTCCATTCACTTTTGCTGAGGGGTTTACAATCTATCTACAAGTGCATATCTTTGAAAGACTAGCTTACACAGTACTGCTGGGAAGACCATTCAATACTCTTACAGAGAGTAACATCCAAAATCTACAAAATGGAAGTGCTATCATAACCATCATAGACCCCAATACAGGTTGCTAAACAGCTCCGCCTATTTTAGAAAGAGGACAGATGCCAAATGATGAACTTGTGGGAAATAGTGAGGAGAAATTTGAGTCTCAATGATCTGGTCCTAGACCAGAGAGAAATAGCAGTGAGTCTTTTTGAGACCCAAGATGGAGGAATAGAAGTGTTTGGATATGCAGTTAGGAGAAGTGAGTTTGGTTAGGAGAAATTATGGGATGCTTATCTACAGGCAGTCTCTAGTAGGAGAGTGTATGAGGGAAGAGATGGGGAAACATTAGCTGCCTATCTAAATTGACAGTTAAAATCAGTGCCCCTGGAAGTAGAGAGTCTTCTAGCTCAGCAAGAAGACTTAGAGTCAGAAGCGAGTGTGGGGGAGGTAGCTCAGGTATACTTAAAGAAGTACAAACCTGTGGCTAAGAAAGTGAGGCCAGTCTTAGGGACTTCTTCAGAAGAGTTTAGAATTGAAAGGTGTATTACAGGGGATCCACTAGCTACTATGCCCCAGTTGGACCCTCAGCCACCTGCATTCAAACCTACTGGGAAATACATCACTGAGTGCAAGGAAATCATTGACCAAGCATATAGTGATGGGTTTTTATGGCCTGAGGAAATGAAGGCAGTCCATCATCTTATAATGCTGCAGAATGAGGCCTTTGCATGGGATGATGCTCAAAGAAGCAGGCTGGAGGAGGAATTGTTCCCTGCTGTAGTAATGCCTGTAATTTCTCACACTCCTTAGGTGTTGAAGAACATTCCCATTACACCTGGCCTAGGGGATAAGACATACATTGATGATGTGCCAGTCAGAGGACCACAACACAGATATGAGTTACCAGATGGCAGTTGTGAAGTCATTCCAGAAAATGCAGGCATAAGGAGATTTGTATGGAAACATCTACACAATGTAAATAAAGTGTTACAAAAAATCAAGTATGCTAGAGAAACTTTCTCTGGAAAGAAGTCAGTAGTATGTGCAGATGAAATTGTGGTAAAGAGGGTGGCTGCATTCAGAGTGGTACCTTATAAAGCTCACAAACAATTGCAGCTATCCCAAAGTCTTGAGCAGTGGATTGATATCTTATCTGCCAAGCTGAAAGAACTGCAAAAGGAGCTGCAGAAGCCTGTAGATGAGGCCTCACAGGATATTTCCTTTGGCATCATGCCACTACAGGAACCTTGGGACTCAGAAATGGGGCATAAGCTGCAAAAAGAATGAATAATAATATTTATTTATTTATTCCAAAACAATTTTAAATTATTCCTGAAATAAATATATAATTACCAATATTTCAGAATAGAATTGGGCAAAATGGAATTAAATTTTAGAGGTACTCAGAAAATAAGGAAGGAGGAAGTAATTTTACAAAGTAGAGGGGATAGCAAAGCCTATTCTAATCAGCTAAGCATACACAATAATAATACTTACAGCAAGGAAGCTTCTGATACCACCACAGTGCCTTTGGAGTCAATAGGTGGGGCTTCCTGAAATTCAACATTGGAATTGTCAGCATCCAGACATGACTAAGCAATGTAAGATAGCAAATGAAAGAAAATTAGTAGGAACATACCTTAAAAGAGATGTTAAGGGCATTAAGAAAGGAACTGGCTGTATCAACTCCTGAAAGGCCCAGTGCCTTGTCAAGACAATCCAAATATGCTGTGACAAGTTCGTAAACTTGTTGGGCCATATTGAGCTGGTACAGGGTCTAGCAAGCAACAAGGTTGACAGTGTCACAATGCTTCTAAAGGTTGGATGTGGGAACCATTTTGCCATTATTGGCAATTTGCATGCTATTGAAAATAAGGTTGACTTGTCTAAGAAGGTAAAGCATGGCATCAGAACCTAGCTTATGAGAAGCTAAGGAAGAAACTTTGAGAAAATTCAAGAAAAGAAGATGCAGAACCTACCAGTAATGAAGGTAATGCAAATTTGCTTAGCTTTAGGCTTGGGATTGGGATCAGTCTGAGAATTGGGGATAAAAAGAAGAAGAGAATGAAGACAATAAGACAACCAAAAGAGACAGGATGCTACAAAACATTCATATTAGTGCAATGCTTGACAGTACAGCTGGCTGATGAACTAAGCATCTTAATGTTCTTGTTCTCTTACTGGCAATGCTGAAAGCAGAAGGACAGGGTGAGAAAGAAGAAAAAGGGTCAACAAACTTCTTCCAGTTCACATTTCTGCTGCACTTTGCAATGGTTGGTTTTGGTCTAGATAATACCATCAGTGAAGGAGAAAAAGGCCTTGACATTGGAGGCCTCTTCAGTAGCCTGGCAGTCAAGTATGGGGAGGATGCTCAAAAGGGTGTCAAAAAGACCCTTTTAGTCAGCAATCTGGCCAAATGAAGTTTGCTTGGCAAAATGCTGAAGAAAGAAGAGTTAGAAAGAAGCAAGATAAAGCATACCAACAGTGTTATACCAACTATGTTATGCCTAGATATTGCACACAGTCAGTGCTGCTACCAGAGAAAAGTCTAGCAATACTGCAGATGCTGATGATGGCCAACACAAAAAGAGGGTAATTGAGGACCAAATGGATGACACAATTACTATTGTGCTTAACAAATCTTTTGAGGTTTGCAAAGTAATTGGGGGGTTCAGTGCAAGCCACAACAGAAGTACATGGGGCAGTTGGGGCCTTGCACAGTGGAGCAGGATAAGGAGGCATTGGATGGACAAAGCAAGGATAGTGGCAACAGTCTTAAGAAAAGAAACAGATGCAATCAAGAAGAAAATAAATTTTATTCTATTTTTCTATATGACTGCAGAAAGTTTTCATCAAAAAGACATGCAATTGACAAAAGAATAAAGAGAGACCTTAGTTACAACTGACTGGGGGCAGTCAGTTTATGGTGTGGAGGTGACATGCTGGTTCTAAAACAGGAACCAACAAAATATTAAACTGAGGTGGTCAAGACAAAAGAAAATGCTGAAGACTGTAAGCAAGAATATGTCAAGAACTGTAGACATAAAAGCATGCACCAGGTCACCAGAAAATGGACCCATAAACACTGCATAACCCCAAGCTAAGTAACAAGAAGAGACAAAGTTGATAAGGGAACAATGGCATAATTGATGCAGTGGCAGTGCAAATGATTGTATTCATCATGGCATTGGAACAAACCAGCCATCAAAGCATCACCTAGCAAAAGGTCTCCCTAGCCTTGCCAAGCTCCTTACAAGCCTACTTATTAAAATCCAAAATGTGCCAGTGCCCCAAATGAAGATGGTGAAAGATGAGATAGGAAGAAGTTGGGAAAGAATTGAGCTTATGATTAGTAGCAGTGTTGACCCAATCACATAGCTTGGCTCTATCAGGCACTCAATACAAAGTCTTGTTATCCCTTCAATCACAGTCTCACATGAAATCATTCCATACCATGCTGCTGAGCCAGATGCCACTGACTAACACAAGTGAGATGTCAAGAGATGAGGAAAGGAGGTCAAAGGATGAAGAAAAAGCAAAGGAGGGACACATGCCAAGCTAGGAGGCAAAATTCATCAGACCAAAAAAACCTGACTGCCAATTAGCAGCTGCAAAAATCTGCTGGAAAACCATGCTGGCCAGCATGGTCTGTGCACCAAGAGAAGGGTATAAAGGAAGTGGAAAGAGGAGGAGGAAGGCAGGCAATTATGAGTAACTTAGAGTCCTCAGGAAGTGAATGTCTTAGGCCAGAATGCAAGAGCCTTGTATTATTGAGTTATTGAGACACTTGACAAAACTTAGCTGCAAGTTGGAGTTTCATTTTGTAAACAAATACAAATAAACAAAGACACCACACTTTGCATCATTGCAGAGCTCAGAGTCCAAGGAAATGGACTCTTAGGCTTTCAAAAACTACTGTCTTTAGGTTTTTGTGAAATTGAGCCCTTTCATTTGCATCAAGGCAGTTTAAGTCCTTGTGGAAACCAATAAATCATATTATTCACCTGCTATTGGTTTTTTTGAGTGTGACTTAAGTGCATTTTTGAGAACCCTTGCAAATCAATGTGAATTGTTGTGTGTCTACTTAGCTAAGCATTACATAATCTAAATTTGCATCATCTGGAGCCCACTGCAAGGGGCTTTCATAAGATCACTAAAGAATACACTTTTGGATTTCTGGAAGGGATACATTTTTGAAGCTATATCATTAGTTTTGCTCTGCCTGGTTCTTGGCCTGGCACACCTAAGATTACCAAATCAAGGGTAAGAAATATTGCTGCTCCTAGCAGAAGGGAAACAAGGGCTACTAGTTCTGGTGCTCATTCTCATTTGCCAGATCCAGACACTTTGCTTAGGAAGCAAAAGTTTCATATTGAGAAAAGTTTGTCAAAATCACCAAAATCTGTGTCTATTAGTAGATTGTCTAGTTCTAAGGCTGCTATCATGGAACAAGCAACAAAATTTAAGATGCCTTTGCCTGACAGCAGGGATGCTCATAAATTCAAGCATACTGAACCTTCTGAGGTCAAGAGGTTTGTACAAAGGATAGAATCCCTGTTTGACCATGCTGGTATCAGAGATGTGAAGAAGAAAAAGAAGCAGATTCTGGAGTATGTTGATGCACAGACTGAGCAAGAATGGCTGGGCTTTGACTCTTATGAGGCTGACTATTCTTGGAATAGCTTTATAAAAGAGATCAAAGAGTTCTACCCTGAGGCAGTAGATGATACAGACAGTGTTTCAAACCTGGATTGCATCTATAGGGAGCATGCATGTCTGAGCAGAAATGATACAAAAGAAATCCACTCCCTCATAAGAAAATTCAGGGCAGAAACTAAAAAGCTGGCCAAGGTCCATGGGAAATGGATCTTTGGTAGACAAGTTCATGAAATGCTTTGTGCCAACCTTTGCAGATGCCATAGAAGAAAAACTGATCAACAAGTATAGACACTATAGAGACCCAACAAGGAACAAGCATAAGGATGACAAATATGAGTTGTTTGAAGTGCTTTCTGTTGTGACTGCCCTTATAGATGGTTCTTTTGTGAGAAGTCCTAGAGTGAAGTAATAGAGAATGCAATACATCATTGTGACTATAGGCAAA
Source organism: Termitomyces sp. MG145 (assembly GCA_003313055.1). Taxonomy (NCBI): domain Eukaryota; kingdom Fungi; phylum Basidiomycota; class Agaricomycetes; order Agaricales; family Lyophyllaceae; genus Termitomyces; species Termitomyces sp. MG145. The sequence continues at coordinate 18,689 of QGOB01000577.1, read as the reverse complement.
CAAATGGGAGACATCTAGAGTGCTATGCAGGCCCTGCAGAATACTCAATTAGAAATGCATAAAGTACCAACAGTTGCTCTAGAATCCAAAGTCAAAGACCACCTCTGGCTGTACAGGCCTTCTCAGGAGGCAATATGCACTGTTTCTACTGTTGGAGATCTGGACATAGAATTGCAGAGTGTGAACATGTTCAAGCTGATGCACAAAAAGAATGGATGGTTTTGTTAGAGGGTAGACTTAGGATACCTAACAAGGCTCCACTGCCTAAGGATCCTCCTAACATTTCACCTCATGATAGACTGGTAAAGCTATATGACAAACAGATGGGACATTCTTTGGCTGGCCAACAGATGAAGATCTAGGTACTCTAACATATTCCACCTATGTCAATGCAACCAGGGATACCAGAGATGACATGCTGGAGCACATTCAGCATGAGGAGTCAGACTGCTTAGGAGAGTTAGCAAAGGGCTTTAATAAAATGGCAGAACTTATCAGTGTTCTGGTAAATACCAGGAACTCAACCAATCCTACTGAAGTTCAACAACAGCATAATAAGGATTTTTAGAGGGCTCAAGAAAGGCATTGAGAAGACCAGCAGCTAGTCAAGGAGCATCCTCATTGCCAGAGGCCATTTGAAAAAGCTGGAAAAGAAAAGCTAACCTTGGTGATACTACCTAGAGCAGCATCCAAGTTGAATCTACCTTTTGAGAAGGTACCAGCTTTAAATGAAGAACACAATATGCACTTACAGGATAGTGGGAGGGCCTTCAAGGAACCATGAAAGAGTTGGATGAGATGGTTGAAAAGCTATGGGACACTACAGTCCCTGTCAGCACAAAAGAATTGCTAAGCCTAGCACCTGGCCTTAGGGAGGCAATGATACAAAAATTGACTTCCCAGGCAGGATTTAAGCCTAAGACCTTTGGGGCAATGGCAGCAGTTCAACAATAGAACAAGAAGCCCCCAGATAGAGTAGATGTTGATGATTTACCTGGGGCAACATACTTCATTGCAAATGGCACTCAGTCTGGACTGCCTACTGGTACAGTGGTGCATCAGAATTATGTGGCCACTTACTTGAAGAATATATCTTCAGGAGAAAAACCAGTAGTGGTGTATGTAGCAAGGAATATACAAGTCCTGCACTCATTCTATCCTATTGTAAATAATAAAGAGAGGGTTGAGACAATCCTAGACAGTGGCTCTCAGATAGTCTATATAGCATTAGAAGAGACCCTGCACCTAAGATTGACTTAGGATCCAGATGTGCACTTGTGCATGGAAAGTGCCAACCAGCAGGTCAATGAATCAGTGGGCTTAGCCTGCAATGTGCCATTCACCTTTGCAGAAGAGTTCACTATCTATCTCCAAGTCCACATTTTTGAAAAACCAGCTTATACTGTCTTATTAGGTAGACCATTTGACACCCTAACAGAAAGCAATATACAAAACCTGCAGGATGGAAATGCTATCATAACCATCAGGGACCCCAACACAGAACATCAAACAGTGTTGCCTACTCTTAAGGGAGAGGAAATGCCAAAGGATGAACTGGTAGGGGATAAAGAACCAAAATTTTGAGTCTTGATGATCTGGTCCTAGACCAGGGGGAGATAGCAGTCAGTCTCATGGAGACAGAAAATGGAGAGACAGTAGTGACAGGTTATGAGGTTAAGGAGAGTGAATTTAGCAGAGAAGAGTTGAGAGATGTCTACCTTCAGGCATTTTTGGCAGGAGGCAAGTGTGGAAAAAAAGAAGGAATGGTGTTGTCTGTTTATCCCTTACAGCAGAATAAATCTCTCCTGACTGATTTAGGTTTACCCAGTCAGTTGTGCTTCCTCCTCTTCCTCTGTCCCACTTCCAGGGCCCCACAACTGCCTGCTACATCCCCCATCTGTCTCTCTTTGGTCCCTGCTCTGCTATGCCTCCCATTCTTGCCTCAGGCCCTCCTCCTGCCCCAGACACGTCAACTTCCACTCAGGACAATGCCTATGCTCAGTTAGACACTGTAAAACAGGGCCTTTTCACCTTCAATATCACTCAACTCACTCTCAGCCAGCAGCTCTCTGCCATTCAGGCCCAGCTTCAAGAACTCCTTTTAGCTATGTGTTCAACATCTTTAGGGGTCACCCAGGACTCCTCCTTTCTCTCATGCCTTCTCCTTGTTGGTTTTGGACTCTTCTGCATCTAAACTCCTTCCGGCAGTAGCTGTCACTCTACTACCCCTCACTACACCAATGATTGCACCTAGGATGTTGTTGGCCATCAAAGTGGCTCCTCCTCCCTCATTCAATGGCAATCAAGCCTAGGGCTGCCAGCTTTTGACTGCTTGCAAGCTGTACATCAGTCTGAATGCCTCTTCTTTCACCAATTCCACTTGGACAATCAAGTGGGCACCATCATATATAAACACAGGTCAAGCAGCAGATTTAGCATAGGAGATCTTGGAGGATGATGTGCACATGTTCTCTGACTAGGTGGCATTTGAATCTTGGTTCCTCTCTGATTTTATGCATCCAATGAGGCACAGCATATAACTCTCATGCTCAAAGGGACCTACTACTATATCAGCAAGGATGGACTTTGGACACTTATGTCAACAGTTTCAAGCTGCTAGTTCAATGCTCAGGTTTCCCTAGCCTGTTGCAGCTAGTCTTCCACTTTTGCCATGGATTGGACTCCACCATCCATCAACAGATTGACAGTATGGTGAAAGGTTGACTCTGAGATGATAATATTGACAGTTGGATTGTAGCAGAAAACCTCATCAATCAGAATGCTCATACAGACTGCCAATTCAAGTCCTTCCATCCCTCTCAACCTCACCTGCTGCCAGTAATTGTGGACAATGAGGAGCACTATGAGGAAGAGGTAGAGGAGGCACCAGAGGATCTTCAGTACCACAGTGGATGGACCATATGCCTCCACTGCCTAGCTTCAACAAATTTGCATGCTTGTCCATAGAATCAGATAATACAACTTCTGTTCTTGATGCTGCAGTGTGCAATTCAGTTGAAGCCTCATCAGACATATTACCCTCTTTTCTCACTCTCCCTCCTGAACTGTCATCCTGCTCATGCATTCCCCTTTGGGAGTGCTGCCTTCTTCACTGCTACAAGGTGGCCTCCACTCCATCCACTACTTCTCTCTCCCTCAACATAGAGCTGTAGATAACTGACACTCAGCAAGTGCAGTGGATACATGTGCTTCTGGATAGTGTTGCTACTGGCCTCTTCATGGATGCTGCCTTTGTTGAGCAGCACCAGCTGACTACTCAACCACTCTCATGCCCTATTCCTGTCTACAACATCAACAGCACTCCCAATGAAGCTGGCTCTATCCAATGTGTAACTGAGTATATCCTCTGCTACTACAATTACACAGAGAGAGCAGTATTTGCCATCACCAGTCTTGAGAAGCAGGAGGTCATTCTTGGATACACCTAGCTCTACCTGCACAATCCTGAGATTGACTAGTCTACTAGGGAAGTCAAGATGAGTCAGTGTTTATGTCAGTGCTTAGCCTATGCTGACAAAGTATGGACAGAAAAGCACACATGCATCCAGAAATGAGCTGCCATTTGGGCCTGTTAGGTAAGTCCCCTCCCCTGTTCAGAACTAGACCTCTTGGACTCCCCTCCCCTAGCATTCCCTTGTAAGAAGGCCCCTCACAAGGATGCTCAAGAGTCAGAGGGCAAACTCAGATTGGAAGACATGGACAGTGGTGAGCTTCAAGGGATCCAAGAGCCTGGTGCCACTGATGAAGTCATTGAGGAAAGCAATTGGATTAGGGCTGCCCTACCACACCAACCACCAGTCTCTAGCATAATTTGCACTAGCCAGACCACCTTGCAGTGACTTGCAGAGGCCTTCACCAAGAATGTGCAACCCAAGTCTTTCTGAGATGCTGTACCAGACTACCTCCACAACTTTGAGGATGTGTTCTCTAAGACCTCCTCTGACTCCCTTCTAGAGCACAAGGAGTGTAATCATGCTATTGAATTGACCCTAGAGGCAGAACCCTCCAACTATAAGGTCTACTTGCTCGCACCTAAGGAGCAGGGACAAATTGGATGCCTTCCTACAGGAGAATCTGGAATCCAGTCAAATATTCCCTTCCAAATCCCCCATGGCCTCCCCAATCTTCTTTATCAAGAAGAAGGACAGCTCCCTCTGCTTGGTGTAAGACTATTGTGTCTTGCTCTTACAGTAAAGAATTGCTATCCCCTTTCCCTCATTTCTGAGCTTGTCAACAACCTACATGGTGCATGATACTTCACCAGGCTGGACATCTGCTGGAGCTACAACAATGTGCACATCAAGGAAGGAGACAAGTGGAAGGCTGTGTTCTAAACCAACCAAGGGCTGTTTGAACCACTAGTCATGTTCTTTGGCCTTACCAACAGCTCATCTACTTTTCAGACCATGATTAATGACATCTTCTGAGACCTCATTGTGGAAGGTATGGTGTGTGTATATCTGAACAACATTCTCATCTTCACCAAAACCTTGGAAGAGCATTGCTGCACTTTACATCTGGTTCTGGAACATCTTTGCCAATACTAGCTTTATCTTAAGCATGAGAAGTGTGAGTTTGAACAGACCCAGGTGGGATATCTCAGACTTATCATCTTGCATGGAATAACAGAGATGGATCCAGTAAAGCTAAAGAAGGAGGTGCAATTCTTTTTAGAGTTCACCAATTTCTAGCAGCAGTTCATTCAGAATTTTTTGTATCATGCTTGCCTGCTCTTTGACCTGACTTCCAAAGACTAGCCCTAGCAGTGAACAGACGCCCAGCAGACTGTGTTTGATACTTTGAAGCAGGCTGTGACCTTGCAACCTGTTTTCATCTCACTAGATGACAACCTGCTCTTTTGTGTGAAGGTAGACAGCTCCAACTTTGCCACTGGAGCAGTTCTATTCTAGCAGTTGAAGAAAGATGGAAAGTGGCACCTAGCAGCTTTCTATTCCAAAAGTTTCAACACAGTTGAGTGCAACTATAAGATTCATGATAAGGAGATGCTGGCAATCACCTGCACCTTTAAGAAGTAGCATCACTTCCTAGAAAGGGCTTATCATCAGTTTGAAGTCTGGACCAACTCTATAAACCTCAAGTACTTCCACACTGCAAAGAAACTCAGCCACCAGCAGGTCTGCTGGTCTCTCTATCTGGCCAACTTTAACTTCTTGCTTCATCATAGGCCAGGTCAGAGTATAAGCAAGCCAGATGCTCTGTTGTACTGCACAGACCATGGAATGGAAGCTGGTGACAATGATAATATTGTGTTGCTCAAACCAGAGTTTTTTGCAGTTTGGGCACTTGAGAGTTTGGTGATCCAGAGCAAGAAAGCCTCCATTCTAGTGGACATATGAAAGGGCAACTAGAATGAACTCCAAGAGGATGTGGTGGCCAAGGCAGCCATGGTGCTCAAGACAGGTTGACTAATAGGGACCTGCTCTGTCCATAGCCAAGAGTGGCAGTCAGATCAAGGGATTCTCACCTTCTGGGGGCATATCTATGTGCCAAACATCTTAGAGTTGCATTGATGGATTGTAGAGCAGCACTATGATTCTAAGAGTGCAGGACACTCTGGACACTGAAAGACTCTGGAACTTGTATCCCAGAACTACTGGTGGCCCCACATATCACACTATGTCAGGTCCCACTGACAATGGGGGCTCAGCTACACTGGTGAGTCCTTACTAGGTGGGCTTGGGAGGCCAAGTACAGGTCTGGGGCTTCTCAGAAGCTCTGGTGCAACTATGAGTGGCCTTGGATGAAGTCCAGATGCTCCAGGGTACAAGTAGTGACATGTGCAAAGTTGGGAGTGCTCCAGGTTGAGGAGCACAAGTTCAGGGAATTGGAGTTTTTAATGGAGAGGCGAGGGAGAATGGGAAAGATAAGATTGATTGGAAATGGAAATAGGTTTGAAAGTTGATAGGGATGAGTATGGAACAGATAGGAGATAGATTGATCAGGAAACTGGGAGACAATAAGAGATATGGAACTGGAGATAGATATAGAGAGGAAAAGATATAAGACAGGAGATAGAGAGATAGAGGAAGAGATATGGAATAGAAATACAAGTCACAGAACAGTAGTATGAGGTGCAGAGATGAGATACAAGAGATGAGATAAGAGAGAGATGGAGGCACAAAACTAGACTGGAATAGAAACAAAGACTATGGTGAATATCAAGACTTCCAATTCATATGCTACCCTATGATTTATATATTACCCTCCTGCTAAGTCCCAGGACAGGGTCTCAGCCTGAGACCATAGCATCTGATTATCCTCCAGCTAAGTCCTGGAACAAGCTCTCAGCCCCAAGGTTATGATGTCTGTCGAGGCATGTTGGTGCAGACTGCAGCTGCCCTGCATAGAACAAGTCAGCACTTGTGGTGCATGATAGTACCACAGGAGCGGGTGTGGAGCCTGGTGACTTGCCAATGGCTTGCAGGAGGAATGTTATATGATGGCCAGTGATACAACCCAGTCAGCGCTGGCTGCCCGACACCAACAAGTTGAACCAAGCACGTAACCTCAGCATGTGACCACTACCAACCGACTGCTAACAACACCAACCGTTACTGACCTTTCCCTTAATGACCCGGCCAACCTTTGACAATCCAGCCCCCTCTCTACGGCCCCTGACTGGCAGCTGATGATCGATCATAAAACAATTTTCTCTTACTATTTTTTTGTTCTTGATCTTGTTACAAATTTTATTGTATTACTTATAATTTTCCTATTCAATAGCGGCCCCCAACATGCATTATCACATGCAACGGCTACACTTACTATCTCTTACCAGTTTCCCCTTTTATTTCCTTACTTACCTATAAATACTGCCCTGTCAGTAGCTAAACATCATCGAATTGTACCAGAGTCTAGTCCTTGCTTCAGACTACACTTAAGATCTTGTTCTTGCTCTCACTTTGTTAACAGCTGATTTGGGTTTACCCAGTCCAGTCTCCTTTGTTCTCCACACTCAGCTCAACAGTATTGTTGAACTTAGTGCTTGTTGCCTTCATTACGCGCTATATGGGCGCCCTTGCTTTGCCTTTGTTAAACACCATACGGGTGCCCTAGGTTTGCCTTTGTTAAGCACCATACAGGTGCCCTTGCTTTGCCTTTGTTAACGCTAGCGCTTATGGCTAGCAACTCGTATATTTCTGCTAACTCCTCCTATATTACTTAATGACCTTCTGGGTCTTTACAGATCTCTCATCCCGCAATGATTCAGTAGAGACACTAACAGTTGCACCGCTATCTCTTACCATTCTCTCCCACTTCCTTACCGACTCTGACCTCACAACTCCTTACTGGGTTTCTAGGACTTTGCTAGACTCCTCTCACACACACGTAATGCTACTACTTGCTAGCTATCCCTATCTAGCTGGTCTTGTTGGTTGTTTCCTGCATGGCAGCTAGGCAGCAAGTCAGCACATCATTTTGGAGCTCACTGTGAGGGGTTCTATAGCAAAATTCCACCAGAAACTCGCCTCCAGGCTAAAAACTGCTTACATCTCAAATCCTCACTACCAGTTATTCCTTTTGACATTCCCCCTCTGTCGCCATTAACACCTCTAACATCTCTGCCTTGTAACCTCAAAGAGGAACTCGCTACCACTAGGGAACTTCTTGACATTACCAAACTCCTAGAGAACTTCCTAGGCCATCACATCGACAACTTCCTTGACGCACCACTACCACCATTATCTCCAGACTCCTATTCCCCAGTTCAATCCACTACACCTTTACTGACACCCATTAACCCTACCACCATGGGTGATGCCCATCTTCCCTGCCATATGCCACCCCACAACGACTCTACCGCACCTAAATGGGACGAGAGTTGCCCACAAGAGCTTGCCTAGTATTTCTGCAAGCTCAAATATCTCTTAGTGGACTGCGCCATTAACGACAATAACCAGAGAAAGGAATATGCCGCTTGGTACATATTGTATGACACCGCAGAGACCTGGCTCAGCTTGCCAGAGTTTAGCGACCATACCTATGCCAAGTGGAAAATAGTAGTCTTTTGTTTATATCCTGGTGCTGAGGAATCCGCCTGTTACACTCTTCAGGAGCTCGAGTGACTCATTAACCAGACTTTCTCGGCCAGTATCTCTACTCTCAGACACTTCTTGGACTACTATAGGGACTTCCAGTGCCTGGCACGTTGACTCCTGGCTAAAGGCAAGATCTACCAAAATGAGGAATGCTGTTTATTCCAGCAAGGCATACCGACTTTGTTATGGTCCAAACTTGTCCGCCATTTAGAAATCACCCTTCCCGATCATCACCTAGAGGACCCCTATGAGGTAGACCAAGTCTTTGAAGCTGCCAAATGGGTTCTGAAGAGTACCAACACCGCTACGACTTCGAAAAAGCCAACAACCGCTAATGCTAAGACCCCCACCGTTAACACCGCTGCCCCCATAACCAACAACAATCATTAAAAAGGAACCTCTTGACATTGCCACCGCCACTATTGTTAATGCTCTCGCACACATGGAGGAAAAGATGGCTGCATTAACTGCCAGTAACAGCTCTCAGTCCGATGCCTCTCAACCTCCTAGCAACAGCTGTCACTTCTGTGGCAAAACTGGTCACACAATGGTATAAGGCAATTGTGTTAGGCTGGAAAGCTTCATCAGTCAAGGCAAGATCCGTCAGAACCACAAAAGCAAGGTTGTCTTACTGTCTGGCGCTATGATCCCCAACTATATTGGCAAACGACTCTACATGGAATGCATTGACGAATGGCACAGGCTCAACCCCAACTTACCGGTTGCCTCAGTGCTAACACTAATACTGATGTGGAACAGCTCTAAGGCATGTCACAGACATTTATCCATGAGGTCCTGCAACTGGAAACCGCTAGCCCAGGAACATTATCCAGGGAAGAACACGTTGCTGCCTTAGAACAGGAACTTTATGCCCTATGCCGCCCAGCAGAAGTCTTTGATGGTATCGAGATCCCTCATGCTAAGGGATATTGACCGGTTCCTCCCAAAGCCACTAACAACTCCACTGCCAGTTCTCCCACTGTTAACAAACAACCTGTTCCTGCCAGCTCTGCTGCTGCTAACGAACAATCAGTCCCCACTAGTTCCCCAGTTGCTAATGAATGTCCTGTCCCTGCCTCTGCTACTGGTACCACTAAATCCCCCGAGCTGCCAGTCGTTAACCATGTGCCCACGGTTGATCCCCCAGTCCACCCTTATTCCAGTATCTTGTCTCACTATCAGCCTCCAACTAATCAAAACTTTGGTGCTCCCAACAAATGCCCTGACACTGCTTACCGGAGTACCACCCCCATCTATGATATCAAACAGTCCAAGCAGGTATTTGACTGGGTTCTTCAGACCAAGCTTACTGTCTCTGTCAGCAAACTCTGCTCCCTCTCTAACAACATCCGGAACCAGTTCAGAAATGCTGTTATGCCTAAACAAACTACGCCTCCCAACGTCACTGCTTTCCAAGAGTCTACCGATATCCTTGATGATGCTCAGCCTTCATTCTCCCTTAACAACACACCCGCTACCAACCCTCTGCTTACCGATGCTGCTAGAGCCCAAGTCACCTCGATAGACCTGGTGGAAGCATACATCAAGTCACTACTGCCTGGCAAGGAGCCGGTTACGTTAACGGTCACTCAGGAATCTCAGGCAATCCGGTCCATCATGCTCTTGGTCAATAACTGTGAGGAAATCAAGTGTATAGCAGATAGCAGCTCCCAGATCATCTCTATGTCTGCTGAAGTTGCTAACTATCTCGGCATCTCCTATGACCCTAGCATCATTCTGAACATGCAGAGTGCTAACAGTACTATGGACAAATTGCTCGGTCTAGCTTGTAATGTCCCTTGCACTGTTGGCAGTATCATGTTATACCTTCAGATCCATGTCCTATGCTCACCCACTTACAATATCTTGCTTGGTTGCCCCTTTGATGTCTTAACCAAGAGTACAGTTGACACCCTTAGCATTGATGTCTTAACCAAGAGTACAGTCGACACCCTTAGCAAAACGGAAACCACAATCACAATAACGGACCCCAATACTGGACTTTGTCGCACCATCCCTACATTTCCCCACAGTCAGCACAAGCAACAGAAGGTTCAGCCCAAGTATAGCACCAGACTGCCCCATTGCTTTTGCCACCATCCCCACAGTTAATGACTCTGATGAAGACTTAGCGGTCATCCTCGACCATGACTGCCAAAAGCACTCCATTATAGTGCAATCGCATACCCCGCTCGATCCCAAAATATTAAAAAACCTAAAAACAGTTTCTGACAATCTCTCTCTTGCTTATCTATATGCGACTGCTAGCGACCTTACCAAGACCATTATCCTGCCGCGCTCTTATTTCGTTTCCACTAGTCTCTCTGATCCCTCTATTCTTGGTCAAGCATCTGGAATGCTCGATACCCTCTCAGCCCCTGTTTATGTTAACATCCCCTTCTCAGCCGTTTACACTGCTGCCAAGCCAAAACACAAAGGAGTCCAAGTCAAAAAAAAAAAAAAAGACACACAAGGTTGACCAGGAGGTCAACTTCTCATGGGTTGAGACAAGAAGAAATATAAGCCAGTTGCATTGAAGACCAAGCCCATCGCTAGCCAAGTTAGCGAAGACTTTTGAATCAAACGACATATCCTTGGCAACCCCTCAGCAAACATACCCAAGCTCAATCCTAATCCCCTTCCCTTCTTACCGACTCCTTGTTTTACTGAAGACTACAAAGCAACTTGTGTTAAGGAACACGATACTGGCTTTCTTATCCAAGATGAGCTTAACGTACTTGTGGACCTTGTTGCTAAGCAACAAAATGCATTTGCTTGGGAAGACTCCAAAAGAGGTAGTCTACGACCCGACTTCTTCCCCCCCGTTTGCATACCAACCATCCCTCACGTCCCTTGGGTTCAGCACAACCGACCGATACTGCCAGGCCTCGAAAAGGAAATCTGCAAGATCATATGCGGCAAGATCCAAGCAGGCATTTATGAACCTTCAAACTCTGCTTACTGGTCCCTCTGGTTTTGTGTCTTGAAGAAAAACAGTAAACTTTGCCTAGTCCACAGTCTCGAGCCATTGAATCAAGTCACAATCCGCCATTCTGCCATACCTCCTTTTCCCAACCACGTTGCCAAATCCTTCGCTGGCCACATTTGCGGCGCTACCCTCGACCTCTACATTGGCTATGACAAATGTGTTATTGACCCCACTTCCCGTGACTTAACGACTTTCCAGACACCGTTTGGCACTCTCCATTTAGTAACGCTACCAATGGGATGGACTAACGCTGTGCCCATCTTCCACAATGACATCACCCACATCCTCCAGCCCAAAATCCCACATAATGCTCTCAGCTTCTTTGAGGATGTTGGCGTTAAAGGCCCAAAAGATTGGAAGCTCATTAATGGCACACCCACTAAGCATCCGAACAATCCCAACATTTTTTTAGTGCTTTGGGAGTTCTTTGAACTCCTGAACTGTGTCCTTCAGCGGATGAAGTACTGTGGTGGTACTTTCTCCAGTCATAAGCTAGTCCTTTGCACACCAACCTTCAAGATCCTTGGCCACGTTTGCACCTCTAACGGCCGAGTTCCTGACAAAAACTGTTTAGCGCTACTGGACCACTGAGGCCCTTGCCAGTTGTTAACCAAAGTCCGCACCTTCCTAGGTACTGTCAGAGTCCTCTGGATGTTTGTTAAGAACTTTGCCCATCGCGCTCATCACCTAACAAAGCTCACCTGTACTGGAGTTCCCTTCGAATTCAGTCCCGACCAGCTTAACGCCCAGAAAGACCTTGTCAAGGCCTTGCACAACACTAAACCCCTCATTCCTATCAACTACAAATCCGACAATCCCGTTATCTTAGCAGTTGACACTTCCTACATAGTGGTTGGTTTCTACCTTTGCCAGTGCACTTCCGACAATCACAAACAACGTCGCTATAACTGTTTCAGTTCCATCACCCTTAACAAACAAGAAGCTCACTTCAGTCAACCCAAGCTTGAGCTTTACAGTTTGTACTGAGCCTTGCATGCGCTATGCATGTACCTTCTAGACATTAGGAATCTTATTGTCAAAGTCGACGCCCACTACATCAAAGGTATGCTGCAGAACCCTGACATTCAGCCTTCAGCTAGTATGAACCGCTGGATCATGGCTATCCTTATGTTCCACTTCGAGCTCGTACATGTTAAAGGAACCTTCCATGATCCCAATGGACTTTTGCGACAACCGTTACAGCCTACCAACCCACCCCCAGACAATACTGACAATGACATCTTTGAAGATTGGGTCGATCGTATGCACAGATTCATGCACCATGTTTAGTTACCGGCCACCCTCGCCCGCTCAGCCTCTACTGCCCCTCATTTACACCCACTTGCCCATTACCTTCTGACTCTAGCAACATTTGTTAATGACACCATTCCTCTTACCAAAGTCTCGATTCCACCTGCTACCAACCTCCTTTCCTATGACCCCAGATGATACCAACAATGACATCTTTGAAGATTGGGTCGACCATATGCATGGGTTCATGCACCATGTTCAGTTACCAACTGCCCTCACTCATTCAGCCTCTACTGCCCTCCACTTACTCCCATTCACCCATTACCTTCCAACTCTAGCAACCTTTGTTAATGACACCATTCCCCTTACCAAAGCCTCAATTTCAGCTATTACCAACCTCCTTTCCTATGACAACATTCCTCATTCCTCCAAGGCCCTTGCCGGCAACAAAAGAGTTCAACTCATTAAGCAGTGGCTTACCAACTTCAAGCAACTGCTGGGCCTTAATGACAAAGCCTGTAAGGGGACAACCCCTAGAGACCATCCTTTCCTTTTCCTATTCTTTTTCCCCTTCCTTTTCCCTTCTGTTTCCCTTTAGATACTATCTGTACATATTGTATCCACATTTCTGATCACCTGACCTTGCTCTCAAGGTCATCTGATCCCTTCCTGGTCATCTGACTTCTCCAGACCACCTGACATTGCCAGAGTCACCTGATGGTCATTACCAATCCATTCTCTGGCAATGTCCGAGTTTTTATCTTTTTATTCCCACAGTATTTTTTCAGTGGCTTCTGTGTATTATATAGTTGATTCCCACGCTTCTGGGGCCCCAGAAGCGTCCACAGCCTGGCATAGGGATTCCTCAGACTTATTCTCTTTGGATATCCCTCTGCTAGGTGAGTAGCTAGCTCCTGTACACTGTAGCCACTTGCTAATACATCTTTGGATATCCCTCTGCCAGCTGTGTGACTTCCACAGCTCTCTGAGGTCGCCCTTACAGCAGAATAAGTCTCTCCTGACTGATCTGGGTTTACCCAATCAGTTGTGCTTCCCTGTCTGCCTCTGCTTTGCTTCTAGGACCCCACAACTGCCTGCTACATCCCTCATCTGTCTCCCTTTGGTCCCTGCCCTGCTATGCCTCCCACCCTCGCCTCAGGCCCTCCTCCTGCTCCAGACATTTCAACTCCCACTCAGGATGATGCCTATGCTCAGTTAGACGCTGTAGAACAGGGCCTTCTCACCTCCAACACCACCCAACTTGCTCTCAGCCAGCAGCTTTCTGTTGTCCAGGCCCAGCTTCAAGAACTGCTTTCAGCTATGCGCTCGACGTCTGTAGGGGTCTCTCAGGACCCCTCCTCTCTCCTTCACACCTCCCCCTTGCCGGTTTCAGACTCTCCTGCATCTGAGCACCTTCCTGCAGCGGCCGCCACTCCGCTGCACCTCCCTACGCCAACAATTGTGCGCAAAACGTCGTCGGCTATTAAGGCAGCTCCTCCCCCCTCCTTTGATGGTAATCGGGCCCAGGGCTGCCAGTTCCTGACAGCATGCAAGCTGTACATCAGTCTGAATGCCTCTTCTTTTACCGACTCTGCTCAGACAATCAAATGGGCGCTGTCGTATATGAATGCAGGTAGAGCAGCCGATTTAGTGCAGGAGATCTTGGAGGATGACGTGCACATGTTCCCTGACTGGGCTGCATTTGAGTCTTGGTTTCTCACTGAGTTCACGCACCCTGATGAAGCCCAGCACACAGCCCTCACGCTAGAAGGGACCTCCTACTACCAGCAGAGACGGACACTGGATGCATATGTTGACGAGTTCAAGCTACTGGTCCGGCACTCAGGTTTTCCTAGGTCCTCACAGCTAGTTCTCTGCTTCAGCCGGGGACTAGACTCCCTGATTCGTCGACAGATCGATGGTATGGTGGAAGGACGTCCCCGGGATGATGACATTGATGGTTGGATTGTAGCTGCGCGCCTCATTGACCAGAACACTCATGCAGACTGCCAATTTGAGTCATTCCACCCCTCTTGACCTTGTCAGCCAGCGCCCACTCCTCCCGCCGCATCCATCGTCTATTGGGCCCCCACTCCTCTACCAGCTCCTCCTAGTGCCCCACCAGCGCACACCTCTGCATTCAGCGCCCCAGCAGCTGCTCCGCCTGCTAAGATCTCCATGGGAATTCCTATGGACATCGACACTGGTTGGAAGAAAGGAAGCATCCCTCCTTCCATATGCTGCCGCTGTGGACAATCTGGTCATTGGGCTCGCAGCTGCCCTCAAGGGTTGGACGTCCGTTGCTTGTCTGCTGATGAGCGCGATGCTCTCGTCATGGAGCTCCTTGCTGCAAAGGATGCATCAGCAGTTCGCTCCCCCAAACAATCTGAGCTGACGCCAGTCGAAGAGGAGGAGGTGGTGGTGGTAGAGGATTTTTAGTACCGCAGTGGATGGACCGTACACCTCCACTGCCTAGCTCCAATCAATTTGCATGCCTGTCCGTAGAATCAGAGAATACAACTCTCACTTGTGATCCCTCTGTGTGTAAATTAATTGAAGCCCCTTCAGATGTACTACCCTCTCTTCCCCCTCCTTCCTCTGAACCTCGGCCCCGCATGTGCATTCCCCCTTGGGAGCATCATCTTCCCCGCCGCTACACGGTAGCCTCCACTCCATCCGCCACCTCCCTATCCCTTGACATTGAACTGGATACCACTGACACCCAGCAAGTACAGCGGGATTTGGGCTGCCCTGCCACACCAGCCACCAATCTCAGCGGCAATTCGTGCCAGTCAGACTACCTCTCAGCAACTTGCCAAAGCCTTCACCAAGAATGCACAACCCAAGTCTTTCCGAGATGCGGTACCAGACTACCTCCATGACTTTGAGGATGTGTTTTCCAAGACTTCCTTCGACTCCCTTCCAGAGCGCAAGCAGTGGGATCACGCTATTGAGTTGACCCCAGAAGCAGAGCCCTCCAACTGTAAGGTCTACCCACTGGCACCTAAGGAACAGGATGAATTGGATGCCTTCTTGCAGGAGAATTTGAAGTCTGGTCAAATACGCCCATCCAAGTCCCCCATGGCTTCTCCAGTCTTCTTCATCAAGAAGAAGGATGGCTCCCTCTGCTTGGTGCAAGACTATCATGTCCTGAACGCTCTCACTGTGAAGAATTGCTACCCCCTTCCCCTCATCTCTGAGCTCGTCAACAACCTCTGTGGCGCATGGTACTTCACTAAATTGGACATCCGCTGGGGCTACAACAACATGCGCATCAAGGAAGGAGATGAGTGGAAGGCTGCTTTCCGAACCAACCAGGGGCTATTTGAACCACTGGTCATGTTCTTTGGCCTCACAAACAGCCCAGCTACCTTCCAGACCATGATGAACAACATCTTCAGAGACCTCATTGCAGAAGGTGTGGTGTGTGTATACCTGGATGATATCCTCATTTTCACAAAGACCCTAGAGGAGCACCGCCGCGTTGTACATCTGGTTCTGGAATGCCTCCGCCAACACCAGCTTTATCTCAAGCCTGAGAAGTGTGAGTTTGAACAGACCCAAGTGGAATATCTTGGACTCATCATCTCACATGGAACAGCTGAGATGGACCCAGTGAAGGTAGCTGGAGTGGCAGAATGGCCTGTACCTCAGAATTAGAAGGAGGTGCAATCCTTTTTAGGGTTCACCAACTTCTACCAGCAGTTCATTCAGGACTTTTCACATCATGCTCACCCACTCTTTGATCTGACTTCCAAAAACCAGCCCTGGCAGTGGACGGATGCCCAGCAGACCGCGTTTGACACCTTAAAGCGGGCAGTGACCTCACAACCTGTTCTCATCTCACCAGACAATAACCTGTCATTTTGAGTGGAGGCAGACAGCTCTGACTTTGCCACTGGAGCGGTTCTATCCCAACAGTCAAAGGAAGATGCAAAGTGGCACCCAGTGGCCTTCTACTCCAAGAGTCTCAATGCAGTGGAGCACAATTATGAGATTCATGATAAGGCGATGCTAGCTATCATCCACACCTTTGAGGAGTGGCAGCATTTCTTAGAAGGGGCCTGGCATCAGTTTGAAGTCTGGACTGACCACAAGAACCTTGAGTCTAGGGGTCTAAAATTGAAGTCTTTTGCAGAGTTTTTATGCTCTTCAGCAAACTTCAATGCCCACTGCAGCTTGTCTTTTCCTACTCTTTCCCTCATATCTTCCACATGTTGGCAGTGTTTAGCCAGAGCCCTGGCCCTATAACCAATCAATTCTTCTGTTGTCAAAGGTCCTTCTAGTGGCTGGACCAGCCAAGTAGCTTCAACCAAATCAAAAGGTAGAATTGGATGAGCCTGTAAGGGCAACCTCAGAGAGCTGTGGAAGTCACACAACTGGCAGAAGGATATCCAAAGATGTATTAACAAGTGGCTGCAGTGTACAGGGCTAGCTACTCACCTGGCAGAGGAATATCCAAAGAGAATAAGTCTGGGGAATCCCTATGCCAGGCTGTGGATGCTTCTGAGGCCCCAGAAGCATGGGAATCAACTATATAATCTATAAAGAATGGAGTGACTGTTTCATGGGAAATTGATGGCTCTAATAATGGGGCAACCAAAAGCAAGCTACCACATTTCTGACTAAGATTACGTAAAATTGGTCAGCAGGTTATGTAATGTCTGGCTGTTTTCGTGCTGTAGCCTTGAAGCCTTTATTTTATGTAAATCTGTGTATATTAGGCAACTATATAATGTTCATCCTATCATTTGGCACCACTTCCAGGATATCACATAGTCTGTGTGTTCAGAAATGGCCAAACGCAATTTAGTGGACACTGTTTTTCATGCCTCATGTGTTTCTTGACACAATATAACAAAACTTCCCACGGTCCCAAAGTTGTGGAAGGAAGGCCACACAAAGAATGTATGTATATTGGCTTATACATTCATTGACACACATTGATGGCAGTTTATTAGTGATCCTTGAGCTATTGAATATACATCATGTAAATGATTTATATTGATTTTGGGCTATAAAATGCTGAAACAGTGATCTTTCAGGCAACCTTCCACTGGAAATCAACTACCTACTACTCCTGACAGCCAAAGGAGACAGACTAGAAGTCATAGGAGACTTCAACAATTACAAATGACTGATCCTGATGATCGACATGAAAATAGAAGATCTAGAGAACAGATTAATACTGTGGTTATACTACCACTTTACTTTGGACCTGGGGAAAACATGAGAAATGGGGAAATGAGACCTGAAGGTAATAACCAAGCTATAACCAGTGCTTCTAGCTCTACAGAAAGTCCTATTAGACAGCCTGTTGCTGTTGATGATCCATTTTCTATAGTCATTCCTGAAACTCATTTACCTGAAGGATGGGATGCTCCATTACAAAATCCTGTGCCTAGATTGGTGCCACCACTACCTCTTCCTGCACAGAGAGCTAGAGTAGTGACACCTCTACCTGCTCCTGCACAGGCAGCTAGAATAATGCCAGCTTTGCCTGCTCAGCCAGATGTGGCCATTCCTCAAACACATTTGCCTGAAGGATGAGATGCTCCTTTACAAAATCCCGTGCCTAGGATCCCACCTCTACCTGTTACTGCTCCTAGGAGAAGAAACTACCTTAGAACTAACCAAAGAGGACAAGAGCAAGCACTGGAAGTATTGGAACAGCAGCAAAGGCTGAGAGTAGCTCAAGAGCAGAAGAGGCTGCAAGCTGTAGCAATTTTAGAAGAGCAACAAAGACTAAGACATAATAGACATCATCAGGGAGAAAGAGGGGAGATCAGGCCTGAGGTCAGTCAAAATTAACTGTAAAGAGTTCCTACTGGAACTAAGAAAGTTTAACAGCCAGTAGATCTTAATCCAGAACATATTCCTTTGAATCATACTAGAGCAGCTAGAATTTTACAAGGCTGGAGGGAGGAACATGGTGCTGATCTGGAAGAGGACTTTAATGGTCTAGAGCCTCAGAATGATATTCCTCCTGAGGATGACTTGGAATATGTTCATGCTGCCTTTGACCAATTGATGCAAAATCATTTGGAGTATATGGATGATCCTGAGCAGCAGAATGTACCTGCAGAGCTACTTCATGAGCATCATCCTGCTGCACATATACCTGGAGAACAGCTGGATCCTCTATTGGCAGACATTGTCCAGCAACCCATTGTAGCAGAGCAACACAATCCTGCTCTCATTCCTCTCATTCCTCTCATCCCAGAAGTTGTTCAGCCACCTATTGTGTTAGGAGAACAGCTGCATCCTCCTCTCTTGGGTCATCCTATCCCAGAAGCACCTATGGTACCTATAGGCCAGATACAGCCCAGAAATGCTCTGCCAAGAGCATTACAGCCTTATTTGAATGA